>CAUYLG010031024.1:0-79885 GCA_963573385.1 Cacajao melanocephalus | reverse complement strand
CCAACAATCTACCAATTTTAATTGTTCTGTAATTTTTTTTGCATGTTTTTTTAATTTTTATTGCTTTAAATTTATAATGGTGGGTTTATTTTTACCACAAAATTTGGCAAAAATTAAAAATTGGTGTATTTTTTTTTTTTTTTTTTTTTTTTTGGAGAGCCAGTTGTTGAACATTTATCAGCACACCACGGAAACAGAGTTGAGACAGCACAGTATTAAGGTGAATCTGACATGCTTTCTGTATTCTAGGGACTTGCTTCTGCTGAGAAAAAGAATTGACCCAGATAAATACAAAAAAATAATAGAAAGTAGATGATGGAAAGGAGGTGAAGAGGGAAAAATTACCTATTGGTAATTACCATGTTCACTGTTTGGGTAATGAGTACATTAGGTGCCCAATCCATATCAATCAATATTCAATATCATCCGTGTAGCAATCATATACATGTTTTGTTTAATTTCAGAATCTAAAATTAAATTGTTCAATTTAAAAAATAAAAAGCGATTCTTAATAATTATAACAAATAACATCTATTAAATACTTGCTATACGTTGGGCATTGTTCTAGGTCTTCCTCAGGTCTTATCTATAGAATCTTAGAAAAAAGACTTCAGTGAGGGAGATCATATTATTACCTTGTGTATATAACAGAAAGAGAAACTGAGGCACAGAGATGGCAAATAATTTTTTTAAAAAATTATCTTGTTGGGTGGCAGAACCAATCCAGAATTCTAACTCAGCATGTCAGACTCAAGCTTAATGCTTTATTACTTCTTTCATGTATTAAGTGATGGCCAAATAAAGCAGTGTGGATATTCTGATGTGGGAAAAAGAGATAACACAGAGCTGAGGAAAATGACAGCCTTCTGCATAAACTTCATTTGTGCCTGCAATGAGTAAACACAACTCATTTTCTCCACCTGCACTTTTTACACAAGCATAAAAGTGAGTTGAGGTGAACCATGTCATTAGGGGCCTAAACTCCAATTGTCCCTCTCTCTGGCCTTTAGCCAGATCCCCTGCTTTAGGCCGTGTCATTTTCCTCTGAGGTATGCACAAGGTATCCTCGTATCACATCTGTTCCTGCTTTGTAGATCCACTGGAAAAAAAAATCACTGATTTTATTTTCCAAGGGAGACCCTTTTAAGAAAGACCGGATACTGGGTGGCCGGGAGGGAAACCCGTGTATGTCCTTAAAAGTAAACCTTTCAGCATTAGCGTTCATCATGCATACTTTGGCATATGTGCTCTGACTGTAACATCTCCCCACTGACCCTTGTTCAGGTTTAGAATTTCAGAAACATCACAATGCTGCATTCCTTCTCTGCAAAGAAAATCGAACCTGTATGTCTATATTACACATCTGTATGCAAAATCTTCACAGATAGGATGGGCTTTACTCTGACTTTTCACCAGAACAGCCTCCAACTTTAAAATAGCCTTGCATTTCTTGAATTCTGGTTTTTTAATGAAAGGGCTTTCTTTTGCTAAGAGCCTTTGTTTGAAGTGAGTAGTGTTTTGGTAAGCATTATTTCTAAAATTCTTCCATATCGTTTTATATATTCACTCTCTTAAAATACTCATGGTGTACAGCTGGATGTGGTTATAGACAAATTCTGTATCTACACAGAAATTCATATATGAAAGTACATTGTAATTAGTAAACAATTTTCAGGGCAATGTGTGCAACTCCTTGAAATGGGACATTCTGGATTTATTTTCCTTTTCTTTTATGGTAAATTAGTGGTAATTTGATTGTCAGATAGACATATAACAATCTCCTAGCCGTGTAAGCAACATCCTTTACTTCAAGCAGCTGAGGAACTATTTAGCTGCTAAGCTATGGTGTGCCCTAGTGTGACCTTTACTTTCAGGAGGCCCACTCGGACAACTCTGGAGAATTGGTTAGAGGGAAAGACCTTGAAAGAAGAGATCAAAGAAAAGATGAGGACACAAAACATGCCTCAAATTAATCACCAAATTAATCAGGAGTGGGGAGAGACTTTCCTTTCAGTCCTTTTTGACTATCCTATTTAAGACAGGCTCTTGGCTCTGAATTTATTATGGTGGATATAACATTCCTATCCCATTTACCTGCATAGCTTATTCTCCTTTTATGCACTCTTGTCTTGCCTCCCTAACCATATACTAGAAACTCTTTGTGGACAGAAAACATGCTTTGCAATTATACATATTCTCCTGTTTAGCCCAATACTTTCTACTCAATAAGCATTAATTATACTATTACAGGTAATGCACTCTTTCTCTCTCTCTCTCTCTCTCTCTCTGAATCTCACTCTTTTTATCCTTTGAACAATCTGCGCTGGCCACCCTTGACAATTTGGTATGCTGGATACCTCCAAGTTCTCCATCTCCATTTATTTGTTGAGACAGATCCACTTGTTAGAGATATAATGCCTGAGTTTCTATTACCAATTGCGTGACCATTCTTGTAGGACTCAGGGAAAAACATTAACTAATCTCAACTTCAATTTTCTTATTTATAAAATGCAATTATTAAATGGAATGTATGCAAAGAGCTTGGAATGGTGCCTGACATGTATTAGGCATTTAATAAATATAATTTTCTTTCCCTTTCCCTACTTTTCTACCTCCTTTTTGCCTGTCCCATGACAGCTATCTTAATGGCCTTTGTCTTGTGGGATTGCTCATCCTTTCTTCTTACAAGGAAAACAAAATAAATTAATACAAAGCAATTGTAATTTCATTTTTAAAAAGACATTCTTGGTTGGAAAATAATGACGTGCTGTGATATTGCACCACCTGACTTTGACAGTTGATTAAAATACAAAGCCGTGTCTTTATTTACTTGGCCAGTTTCTTAGACATGTTTATGTCCTGCAGCAATTCATTGGAAAACAAATTGATCGTCATGAAATGGGAAACTGTTTACTTAAACAAGAGGACAATTGGAAAGAGGGTTATGGAGTACATTTATTATGTATTCCTCAGTCAGAGTAACCCTGGAGAGTGTCTGTACAAGTGTGCTTGCTAAATGCTCATTTATTGAATACCTTCAAGACTTCAAACCAGGCAGTAGGTGCTGCAGGTGACTTTAAGGTAAAAGACAGCATCTTTGATCCAAAGGGGTCAAACAGGAAAGACAGATATGCTAAAGCTACATGACAATGCAGTGGGATAAGGGTTTTCTGCTGGGAACATAGGAAGCTTTGGAAATGCAGGGAAGAAAACAAGAGACAGAGAAGGTTCCTAGAGGGAGTAATGAGAATATAAATGGAGGAAGCGAAAGCATGGGCAGCATTAGCACTGGATGAATCCTTAGAGGTTTTCTGTCCCAATCCCTGCTAAGCCAGGTAGCTAAAGGCTAGAAAATGGCCAAGCTCACGTTCTTTGCAATTTACATATGAGTCTGTCAGATATGGACAGATGTTGCAGGCTGTGTTCTCTGGGTTCAGACACTGAAATGGAGTTCAGCATACAAGATGTTTATTAGGGATCAATACCCCTGAAAGGAAGAGGGAGGGTACAGAGTTGATAGTGAGAGTAGTCAGAGGCCATTCAGGTCTGATAAGGTTCAGCCAATACAGAAGAGAGCGTCTCAGAGGGCCCTGCTAACAGACTTTATACCTTGCCTCACCCAGTCTCTGGATGCAGACTGTCCCAGCGAGGATGTGAGCTCAATGAGGCAGTTTTCTGTAGCCAATGTAGACCCTGAAGTTGCTGACAGTTGGAGGCCATCTGTTGACTGTATTCTCTATACCTGGGAACATTCTCTTCCTTAAAAGGGAGATTGTCTAGGCAAAATATCTTTGTGTCTACCAGAACAGAACTGGATTCAACTAATATTTACTGAAAAGTTACTATGTGCTAGATACTGTGCCAAGAAATTTTCTATACATTATCTTATTGGATCTTCCCAGCATGAAGAAAGTATCATTACGCCACCTGTTAGTTCACAAGTTCATAGGCCAGTTTCTTCATCGCATGAAATGTCAACAGCAAAACCACTTTTCAGGTGCAAATTCAACAGTCTGAGAGCATTTACAGCCATCACTTATAGCTGACATCAGCAACAGGCCTTGCACCCCCTACTTGTCTTAGGAGGGAGCTAAAAGAGAATCAGACTATGCTTTAATTTAAGAAGAACTGTGAAATCTGAGTCCAAAGGGCCGATGTCTGGGTCAAGTTTACTTCTTCATCTGAGTGGTTTTCAGTGATTACTGAGCCAACAGACCATTTATATCATGCAAAGGTGAGATGCAAACATCGTTCCAAGTTTGGAAAAAGATCCCTGATACTGACCACTCTAATCTCTTCATAGAAATCAGGAATCTTTTCTATAATGTTCTGGGCAAGTGAATATTTGCAAAAGTGAATATGTGAATATTTCTAATGACTGGACACTCACATCCTCACAACTTTTCCCCTCCTGATTGCATTTCTGCTATTCTCTAGAGTCACAAAGAATAAAACCAACTTCTCTTCTTTTTGGTTTTTTGTTTTTGTTTTTGTTTTTGTTTTGATGAGAGCTGCCTTTAGGCAAACTTCTCTTCTTTCTCCTAAATTGCTAATCCTGGTTTTGGCATTTACTCTGACCTTTCTTCAATCACACAATCTGTATAAGGTTTTCTTCCTCATTCATATAGTTGATAGAATAATATCCAACAAATAAGATTGTGAGGCTTAAACAAAACATGCCATTTACATGGTAAACACTCAATAAACAGTAGCCATTATGATCAATGATATTAATGTTCCTTTTATACTCATGGCAATCCTGATGATCAATGAATTAGAGCACAGTACATTTCTTCATATGAACACAATACTTCCATTACAAAGATCATCAATATACATAAGTTACTTTTGCTTATGGCTTTTTTCTCCCAAATAAAATGTGCTTTGCATCTAGCTATGATACTCTAGTCTTTGTGTGCATCTAAATGTTTATGGGCTACGAGAATCTCTTCTATGCTCTTCCTCACTATTTGGCATCTTAAAATATATTGGATAATTTGCATTCACTTGGAGTGACAGTCTCATCCAGAAATCACACATGTGTGTGGGTCATAGTCAGTCTTTTAATTCAGTTTTCTAAGTAATGCTCTTTATTACATGACAGAGACACTTCACAGTGTATGGGTTATGGCCTGCTTGAAAATCCGATGGATTATCTCCCTGGAGGGAAGGAGACTTCAAATACACACATACACACACACACACTTTTCTTTAATTACAGGAGTTATATATACCCTTAACTGAGAATTCCTTGCTTAAAAATACTGTGGTTAGTAGTCTTAGTAATTCAGGAATCAGGGTGGGAGGGATCCATTTTTGTGATCTGTCTTCTGGGCAGAGACAGTAGAATTGAAAGTAAAAAGACTAAATGGGTAGTGGATTCATCATAAGGGAGTTAGTGAAACTTGTAAGAAAATTCTCATCTCTTCCATATTAGGAGAGGCTAATATTCTTAGAATAACGAATGAAATCATGGGTGCTCAGAACAGAGCACCTAATTTTAAAGCTAATGCATGTTCTATTAGCTGCATATGTCAGAACGCTCTGATTCATAACTCCACGAGACCCAGAGCTATCTGTCCCAAGGGAGAGCAAAAATAGAAAAGAAAAAAACACACACACGATGTTTTGTCATGTCTTTGGCCAATCCTAGACACATGGAAAAATTTGTTTGCTTCATTTGACTTGCAGTCTTTTAGCCAGTCTATTATCTAGACACAAACCTGCTATTATAACATGAATCCAGGGCATCATTTTTTCTTCTCTTTAATAACTAATATGAAAGCCTCTCAATTTAATTTAATTAATTTATTTATTTTAGAGGTAGACAGTCACCATACTGGGCCCTTGTAAGCTCTGGTTGGAAAGTCTGGTTGGACTTTCTGGGAAATAGTGACCTTTCACCCCTTTGGGTTGTTAAGCTGGTAGCATGTAAGCCTGGAGTGTCTGTAAAATCTTTTATTTATAGTTTTTGTCATGAATTTTTTTTTAATTATTTAAGTTCCGGATACATGTGCAGAATGTGTGGGTTTGTTACATAGGTATACATGTGCCATGGTGGTTTGCTGCACCTATCAACCCATCATCTAGGTTTTAAGCCCCGCATACATTAGGTATTTGTCTTAATGCTCTCCCTCCCCTTACATCCCACCCTGACAGGCCCCACTGTGTGTTGTTCCCCTCCCTGTATCCACGAGAACCTCTCAATTTTAATAGTCACTTTATCTTCCTGTGTCCAGATTACCTTACTTTGTTTATATCCTCGACACAAGTATTTTCCAAACTCAGGTATTCAGACATAGGGTTGCACTTGATGCAGAATTGGCTAAAAGTACCGATTGCTGGGTCACACCATTAAAAAACCAGAATGTATATAGCCTGACACTGAGCATAGGCATCAGCTTTTATATGTAGTTGTTCATTTATTCGGTGGCTCAGTTATATCTGGGGACTTTCTCTAAGATATTACCAGTTGGACCACTGCAATTCTCTACCTAGAATGTACTGTGTTAGTTCCATCGTGCCTCTTTGACACCATGAAAACCTTAATACAAATATCTAGCTTTTCATGAGCTTTCACTAGAAATTCTATCACAGTAGTATTTTTTAAATTTTATTTTAAGCTCAGGGGTACAACTGTAGGTTTGTTACATAGGTAAACTATGTCATGCGGGTTTGCTGTACAGATATTTCCTCATCTAGGTACTAAGCATAGTACTCATTAGTTATTTTTCCTGATCCTCTCCCTTCTCCCACCATCCACCCTCCAAAATGTCCCAGTGTCTGTTGCTTCCCTCTATGTGTCCTGTGTTCTCATTGTTTAGCTCCCACTTGCAAGTGAGAACATGTGGTATTCTGTTTGTGCGTGTTTGCTAAGAATACTGAACAGCAATATTTTTAATCTCCTAAATATTTTGCTGACAATTTATGAGGTTCTGAAGAAGAGTAATATAGTATAGCAACAGTATTTCACTTGAAATACACCTATTGAATGTGTCTCCTACTCCAGGGACCTCCTCCTTATCTTCAGCACCATCTGGGTTACTCCCAACACTTGACGCTGACTCTTCCTTCAAACAGTTTGAATTTTTACATTGGCCTTCTTCTCACCTTAATTATTCAAGATAGACTCTTTCTTCTCTGTAATACATGACCTGGAATCCAGGACTGACTTTCGGTATAAAGCATATTTTAAAAAAAGCAAACATACTCTTTGCATCAGTCATAACTCTAGGAGCTCTCTTACCTGAAAAAAATCCCCATCCGTTCTTCAAGTATCAGTTAAAATGCTGCTTATTCTATGAAGTTACCCTTGAAAGCAATATTTTCGCCTCCGAACTCTTTCGTTTTATAGATACCTCACTTATTATAACAAGCCTATCGTACCTCATATTAATGAGCTTACAGTTCCACATGGCTTTGGGAGGCTTCACAATCATAGTGGAAGGCAAAGGAAGAGAAAGGCACTTCTTATATGGTGGCAGGCAAAAGCGTGTGTGCAAGGGAACTGCCCTTTATAAAACCATCAGATCTCATGAGACTTATTCACTACTATTAGAACAGCAGGGAAAAGAAAAACACCCCTATGATTCAATTACCTCCCACCAGGTTCCTCTCATGACATGTGGGGATTATGGGGGCTACAATTTAAGATGAGATTTGAGTGGTGACACAGCCAAACCATATCATTCTGCCCCTGGCCCTCCCCAAATCTCATGTCCTCACATTTCAAAACCAATCATGCCTTCCCAACAGTCCCCTAGTCTTAACTTATTTCAGCATTAACTTAAAAGTTCACATTCCAAAATCTCCTCTGAGACAAGGCAAGTCTCTTCCACCTATAAGTCTGTAAAATCAAAAGCAAATTAGTTACTTCCTAGATGCAATGAGAGTACCGGCATTGGGTAAATACACCCATTTTAAATGGGAGAAATTGTCCAAAACAAAGGAGCTTCAGGCCCCATGCAAGTCCAAAGAGCGCAGTAAAATCTTAAAGCTCCAAAATGGTCTCCTTTGACTCTACATCTCACATCTAGGTCACACTGATGCAAGAGGTGGGTCCCCATGGTCTTGTACAGCTCCGCCCCTGTGGCTTTGCAGATATAGCCCACATCCTGGCTGCATTCAAGGGTTGGTATTGAGTGTCTGTGGCTTTTTCAGGAGCACAGTGCAAGCTGCCAATGAATCTACCATTCTGGGGTCTGGAGGATGTTGACCCTCTTCTCATAGCTCCACTAGGCAGTGTCCCAGTGGAGACTCTGGGTGGTGCCTCCCACCCCACATTTCCTTTCCCACTATCTTAGCAGAAATTCTCCATGAGGGCTTCAACCATGCAACACATCTGTGCCTGGACATCCTGGGCATTTTCATACATCCTCTGAAATCTAGGTGGAGGTTACCAAACCTCAATTCTTTACTTCTGTGTACCCACAGGCTCAACACCATGTGGAAGCTGCCACGGCTTGCGGCTTGCACCCTCTAAAGCTATGGCCCAAGCTGTTACCTTGGCCCCTTTTAGCCATGGCGGAAGCAGCTGGGATATAGGGCACCAAATCCTGAGGCTGCACACAACAGGGGGGCCCTGGACCCAGCCTGAAAAAACATATTTTCATCCTAGACCTCCAAGCTTGAGATGGGAGGGGCTTCAGCAAAGGTCTCTGAAGTGGCCTGGAGACATTTTCCCATTGTCCTGGTGATTAGTATTTGGCTCTTTGTTACTTATGCAAATTTCTTCTTTCTTTTCTTTCTGGCTTGAATGTCTCTCCAGAAAATGAGTTTTTCATTTCTACTGAATCATAGGGCTGAACATTTTCCAAATTTTTATGCTCTGCTGCCTCTTGAACACTTTGCCACTTAGAAATTTCTTTCTCCAGTTGATCTAAACCATCTCTCAATTTCAAAGTTCTACATATCTCTAGGGCAAAGGCAAAATGCCACCCATCTCTTTGCCTAGGAAGAGTGACCTTACTTGAGTTCTCAAGTTCCTCATGTCCATCTAAGATCACCTCAACCTGGAGTTTATTGTCCATATCACTATTAGCATTTTGCTCAAAGCCATTCAACAAGTCTCTAGGAAGTTCCAAACTTTCCCACATCTTCCTATCTTCTGAGCCCTCTGTCTCTAGGAAGTTCCAAACTTTCATACATTTTCCTATCTTCTTCTGAGCCCTTCAAGCTGTTCCAACCTCTGCATATTAACCAGTTCTGAAGTCGTTTTCACATTTTCAGGTTTACAGCAGTTCTCCATTCTGAATACCAATTTTCCATATTATTTCATTCTCAAGCTGCTATAAGGTCATATATGAGACTGAGTAAATTATTTTCAAAAAAGAGGTTTAATGGAATCACAGTTCTACATGGCTGGGGAGACCTCATAATCATGGCAGGTGAAGGAGGAGCAAAGGCACATCATATAGGGTGTCAGGCAAGAGAGCATGTGCAAGAGAAATGCCTTCTAAAACCATCATATCTCATGATACTTCTTCACTATCATGAGAACAGCACAGGAGAAACTGACCCCATGATTCAATTACCTCCCACCAGGTCCCTTCCATGACATGTGGGGATTGTGGGAGCTACAAGTCAAGATAAGAGTTGAGTGAGGACACAGCCAAACCAAATCACCAAATGTGTTTTGGTTGGGGCAGGCCAACATAAATATTAATTGCTCTAATGTGAGGTAACTGACCAGTGTAAGAATTAACTATCAATGGGTATATGGATAGTTAATTCTTACACTTCATCTATGGGTGAAGAAAGAAAACCTTTGCTATTTAAAACCAAAATTGCCTTCTCAAGAGAATAGGATTTGCTAAATGAGAGGCATTTTAGTTGCCCAGAGCATCTTATTGGTGTTTGTTATGCTGTGTAAGAAGGCATGAAACTCAAAGCAGGCATAAGTCTTTTGAAGACTCAATTTGCTCAGTCTACCTAGTAAGCAATGTTCTTTTCTAGAGCTCATTACTTCACAATTCCCTTCTTTTAGAATTACTAGGATGTGCTTTTTATTTTTTTTCTTTCAGTATTTGACTGTCAAAATGGAGCAAGAAGTGCAAAATGTAAGCACTGATTCGGGCCTTAAACAAAACAATAACATGTGGTGTGTTTGCTTGAATTGTTCTTTACTTTAAGGATTTTCCAAGTCTATTAACCAAGTTTCTTACCAGGCAAGGGCTTTCCTTCATACATATTATTTGTCATTCTAGATGGAGGTGGGGTTTATGATGCATTGTCTGTTATGATCTCTCAATAAAATCCTCTGCCTCATATGCTGGGTTTTAGTCACAGCTGAAAGCACTATGGAAATTGTTTTTCTTTCTTTCTTCCATTATCATATATCTTTTCCTTTACTGCCCTAAAAAGGTGCTAACATGACTCTTGGCAATGAAGGGCAGTTTTTCTTATCTGGGTCTAGGTCACAGCATGCTAATGAAAGAGATTGGGGGATGCTAAATTATCCCATTTCTTTAAAAAATGACATATAAAAGGTATTTCACATGGTAGCACCAACCAAATCATATCTGACCCACTCCACTCATGACATTTATGGAGAAACAGGGCTATTGTTGGCTGCTTGCAGAGAGGAAAGTGTCTTTGTCATATAATTGATATTTTCAGATCTTGTAAACATCATGCCCTCTAGAGAGCTATATTTTAGAGTCCAATGAGGTCATGGTGTGTTCAGAAATTTTGGGGAATTGGTAAGAGGATTTGCAGTGCTGAATATGTAGCCCTTGGGTACCAAATATTCAGGACTAGATGTGTGATTATCTGTGTCTTTGTGAATGCAACCTCAAATGCCAAGATTTGAATCAGATATATTAGAAAGGTAGTTTCAACTCCTGAAATAACAGAACAGTGATTCTCAGTCTCTAGTGTGCATCAGAATCACCCGGAGAGCTTAATGAAACAGATTCTTGGACTCCTACCTCCAAGATTCTGATTCAGTGAATTTATGGTGGGGCTCGAGAATCTGTAATTCTAGGAAGCCTCCAGGTAATACAGATATTAATATATAAAATATAAGGTATCCCTGCTTTCTGATGTACGTTGTATATTTTTATAATTTCCATTAGAGATTGAATGTTTATGTAGGGGTCCCTTCTTTCAATTGCTCATATTGTCAAACATATTGAAGCCTTTAAGATTTTGCACCTGATGTTTAATCTGTCTGAAACCTCTTTCATTATCTGTTGGTGTGGCTCATTTTCTTTAAGCCTTAGTTTAAAGGACATTTCCTGTGGAGATTTTCCTCAGTTCTTGTTTGCTGAGTCCCTTTCATTGTGTTTCCTGAACATTCTGGACTTTCTGTATTACTCATTATCTTTCACATCGTTAATCATAAGTCTTACTACTTATACAGAATCTTCATGAAGTTCTAGACTTTCTCTAGAAGCTCACTATTACATCCTCAAAATCAAGCAGCAGAATTAGCACATGGTAGTTGTGCCATAACTATTTATTAACTGCACAAAAGACTCAAAACTCTAAGAAACAGAACAGAGCCACACAGCCCTTCAGAAATCATATAGTTAACTGACCCATTGTCATAGTGGGGACATAGGACCCAGAGAGAAAAATAAGATGGGTTTATATATCCCAAATAGTGCACACTCCCTTCTTATTTCTTTTCCCTAGCTCCAAATTTATGAAATTTGAACATCATCAAAAAGACGACAAGAATTTGATGCACAAATAGAAACTGATTTAAATACAGGTAACACAGTGTCTGTCATCTCCAGACTTCTTCACTGAAAGAGAATATGAAGTTAGGGCACATTTCTATCACTGTATAAAACTGGTTAGCTCATTGCTCCTTCCTATATAGTTGCAAGACCTCAGCATGCCTCCCTCCCCAAAAATCTTCATGCAGCTGCTGGGTATCATAGGTTTAGTCTCCCCTAAAAGCAGACTTTAACTAGAGATTTGCATGAAGGTATTTGTTGGGGAGTGCTTTCTGTAAAGGCATGAGGTAAGCAACATGGACAGAAAGAGAATTAAAAAGGCAACTTTGTAAGGTATAAAGAAGAAGTGGAACTAGATTCTCTGGAAGTGTCCAGAAATTCATACAATCACCTGTCTTGATTGTGCATTCTATTTTTTCTTGTTTAAGCAAATGTTCAAAACATAGGCTCAAATGAAGCCATTTTGGAATAGATTTCTGTACATTAGGAAGATTCTGGGAATGAAGGTGCCAGGTCTAAACAAGATACATTGAATAACATGGATCGAGCAATATGTCTCAGGACCTACATTCACTATCATTTATTTCTCACCACAGTTTTATGAGGTTGATTTTACAATGGATAAGAGATAAATACTTCTTATGAGTTAGGTAAGAAAGAGCCACAAATGTCACGCGTTTTTCAAAAAGCTCATACATTTATGAAACGGAGTAGCTACAAATAGAACCTAGATTTGTCTAATTGTATAAAAGCTCATGGTTTAACTGGAATCCATTGCCAGAATGGTGAGAAAAATGGAATCAAATTAGATAAGCAGTAGTAAAAGAACCTGGGAGTGTTTGACATGGAGAAGTTGAGGCTTGTGACAGAGGGAGAGAAATAATCAGCATTTTCAATCCTTGCAGAGCTATCATCTCTATAGAGAGAATATTAGTATTGAAGAGGACCAGGATTGTAGCACAGCAAGTGGCGCTCAATATTAGAATTGGTATTTTGATGATTAGAATTGTTGAAAAATATAATGGGGGTACCTATGGGAGCAATGATTAATTATTGAACCCTGGTTTTCTTGGGTGGGAGACACAATGGTGAACACGTCACAACCATGTGCTCAGAGAACTTACAGTTTGATAGGGAAATAGAGTCAAGTAAGTGTTCCATTATTGTAAATCATCAAGCTGGACATTGACATGGTGACCCCATTGGTTGTGAAACCAAGTATCCAGTTGGAATTGTCAGTCTTAACACTTACAAATTACAATTTGAAAAATCCAGGTGTTTCCTAGCATGTCAATAGGTGGCCAGAAGGAAAATTATTCTGCAATCAAGTGAGTTTAAGAAACAAATAAAGTCAAACAAGTATCTTTGTGAGATTTATCAGAGCTTTGAAAACAGGCATTGTGGCTCTCCAACAAACCTATATAATATCCACTGATTCACAAACTTAACTGACCATGAAATCCCTTTTCCATGGACACTTATTAATATGGAATTAGGGAAAGTCTAGTGAGGTCATAATCTCAATTTCTTTATCATTCTGAAATTCTCTAATTTCTCAAGCACACAATGGATCAAGGAACTTAAAATTTTGTACTAATCTTGGAAACAAATTCACTGGCTCTTCTTAAACAATTTCCTTCTATTTTCTGAGCTGCTGTTTAGTGTCACTGGCTGATAAAAAAAATATTGCTGGAATTCTTCATCTCTAATATATTGTGGTTTTATAGAGGCTTCAGGGCACAAAGATGAGTTTCACTCACTTGACAGTTCTCCTGGGTCTGCTTTCTTCTAATGCTAGCAAGTGTCCAACCTGGTAGCTTTGAGGGAGCGCATATTGCTTCTGGTTCCTGTTCTGCTGGATAGCAGCACGAAGACAGGAAGCCAAAACGACCTCCCATTCTGGAGGTTTCCTAATTGGTTTTGCAGACTTCAGCAATTCAGAATGTTTGAAGACACTGCAGAGATGTGCAGTTCTGCGGTTGACCTCTCTCAAACAGTATATAATTCTGAAGAAACTTGGAGCTCCTCCATAAAGTCATATTTCAGTTGCACATTTTAGGCGTGTGATTTCAGCCAAAAACCATAATATAGCACTGCTGAGGATTTTTTTCTTTCAAAAATATGCATTTGGACAAAATTTAGGAACCTAAAATCACAGGAACTGAATGTACCTTCTATGTTAACCAAAGTGCTACAGATCAAATAATAAATCATAGAAATGTAGAGTGTGATGTCTTCCTAGGGATTTACCAGTTCAAAGTTTCATATAAGACTTCAATCTTCCTTATATATCTGTGAAGTCATTACTATCCTCCTTGACCACATTTTTGAATTAACATGTTATTTATGTTTTACTTTTATTTGATTGTTTAAAAGTTTTAATCAACTTTTATTTTAAGTTCCTGGGTACATGTGCAGGATGTACAGGTTTGTTACATAGATAAACATGTGCCATGGTAGTTTGATGCACAGATCAATCCGTCACTCCGGTATTAAGACCAGCACCCATTAGCTGTTCTTTCTGATGCTCTCCACAACCCTGCCTCCTCAACAGGCCCCAGTGTGTGTTGTTCCCCTGCAATGTGTCCAAGTGTTCTCATCGTTCAACTCTCACTTATAAGCGAGAACATGAGGTGTTTGGTTTTCTTTTCCTCCATTAGCTTGCTGAGGATGACAGCTTCCAGCTCCATCCATGTCCCTGCAAAGGACCTGATCTCATTCCATTGTATGGCTGCATAGTATTCCACGATGTATATATTTACCACATTTTCTTTATCCAGTCTATTGTTGATGGGCATGTGGAGTAGCATGTTATTTCTGAGGCTGACCAATTTGATATCATACAACTCTTCTTATTTGGATGGCCTCTCCTTCTTATTCACATATGTTCTATTATGTCCATCTATATTTACTGCTCGGTTTTCTGAGGAGAAAAAGGGGAAAAATCTATTCTCTCCTTTCTAAACTGGTCTTGAGTTTTGAAAATACAAAAGGCATCTCCCTCTATGATGTTTTAATCTTTCAACGTAAACATTCCCTGCTTCTTCATTAGAAGTAATGAGACCAACCAGAAGAAAGGATAGCCTTTGAATTTAGAAAGTCCCAGAGTTCTAAACGCTTCTGTTCCACCTGAACACTAATGACGTGGAATTCTCTACTTAGTGTTGCGGAGCCTCACCTTTCAGATTTTTAAATAATGGCAATAATGACTACATAACAGGATTGTTGTAAGGAGTAAATAAGGCAAGTACATGAAGCCTTCTCTATGGTAAGCCAGCAATACACTATATTCTCCCCACTGGCTTTTCTTCTCTCTTTATACAAATATGATATGATATGATATGATATGATATGATATATGATATGACATGAGTGAATACCCTTTTGACATGCAATGCCCCTGCTTGTTTCCCAAGAAAACCCAGCGTCTGGAGGTGAACATAATTCTAGATAAATTGCCAAGCTAGCACCTTACCTCCTTGATTTAGGCCATTGCGTGTCTATTATTGCAAGTATTCTATAGTACTAAAACATATGATTTTTCTTCAGACATTATAGTGCAGACCAAAGAAAGAAGACCTTGAATATTTTTCAATACAATATTAATATTGGTGAGAGTGCATTTGAGGAAGTCAAAGCAGCCAGAATACTCAGACAATAACTAATTTCCTTAAGGATTATTTTATTATGCACTCAGTGTTCTGAAATGCCAGTATCTGCAGATGCAGTGTGATTACTTTGCCTTTTTCATTTCAATTATTCTTTAAGAAGAGCGATCATTTTTCATTATACAGTAAAAACTTGTATGTTCTGGACTAACATAATAGAACAAAACAACAAAACATCTCTCTATGAAGTCTGACATCAGATTTAATCAGGTTGGAAGCAACGCAGGTCACTGGACTGGAATGTGGGGGCCTGGGTCTGGTCCCAGCTCTGCACTGAATTGACATGAGGCTTTGGTAAGCCAAAGCTTTTTGTGATCTTCAGTGTCTCTCATCTGAGCATTAAGGGTAGAATTAGGTGATTACTATAAACTCTTCTTCACTCTTTATTCTAGTGTTTCAACAGGAAAGAGCCTAATCAGGAAAGGCTAGGCTCAACAGCCAATCTAAGGAGCTTCCTGTAAGAGGGGAGCAGAAAATGCCCATTTAATCTTAGAAGATGTGCAGAAACGGAAGATTGAGTTTGGAAATTGGGCAGATGAACATTACCTCTTTTCAGTCTGAGAGGGGAAAGCAACATGATCAAGATCTATGCAAATCAAGCTACCTACCAGTATAGAACCAGAAAGTATGTCTCTTGCCTCCCAGGCCAACTGTCTTTCCATCATATCCCTCTGTCCCCAGAAACTATTCAGACATGTCTCTGTTTCCTTTGTCTCAACTGTCTGTAATTCTGCATCAGTAGTAAATAAGAATGTAGAAAATGTATGACATTCACAGCACGTCATCTTCAGATGTTATGACAAAACCAAGAATGTAGCTCTGAATTTTAGCTCTTGCATTAGATAAGTTTTACATTTGAAAGCATATTTCTCTCTCTTAAAAAATTATCCTGTAAAGTAGTAAAAATTCTTTCCACAAAGTTTCCTAGGTTGTATGCTATAAACTGCATATCTGTACTTAAAACTTCTCTTATAAAATCTATTTGATTAAAAATATGGAAAAGCATGGTATCATAGAAAAAATATAGAATCAAGAGGGATTCAGAGTATGACTTATTGATGCTGCATCTTAGAAGTGCTATGACCTTGAACAAATATGTCACTAGAATAAGCCTCAGTTTTCTTATGTAGAAAGTATACAAAATGCCTCAGTTTCTTTATATGAAAAGGATAACGTGCCCATCTCATAGAGTTGTTGTAAGACTTAAACAAGATGGGATACTAAAATCCCTTTCATAGTATCGGGCATATAGGGGATCTTAAATAATTTACAATAGGTATTTAAAGTAAGAATTGACCCAAAGAAAAAATCTGTAAACATTACTCTGCATGCCCTTCAGTGAGGCATATTTGAATCATTTTTAGCCAGAGTTCCTAATTCCCAGGATATATCTGAAAAAATCTTTCAATGACTTGAATTTATGTTTTGGCATGTGAACTACCACCAGCCTAAAAGTCAGGTTCTTCCACCTTTCCTAATTTAAATTTCTCGCATATAATATAGTTCAGTTGCACACCAATTTTTCTATTTCCTTTTTTTTTTTTGCTCATGAAAAGGAAATTTTAAAATCTCTATACTTCAGCCAGGTGTGGTGGCTCATGCCTGTAATCCCAGCACTTTGGGAGGTCAAGACAGGTGGATCGCCTGAGGTCAGGAGTTCAAGACCAGCCTGACCAACATGGTGAAACCTTGTCTCTACTAAAAATACAAAAATGAGCCTGGCATGGTGGTGCACACATGTAATCCCAGCTACTGGGGAGGCTGAGGCAGAAGAATCACTTGAGCCGTGAAGGAGGAGGTTATGGTGAGCTGAGATCGTGCCACTGCACTCCAGCCTGGGCGATAGAGACTCTGTCTAAAAAAAAAAAAAAAAAAAATCTGCACTTCAACATATTTTTTAAATCTACAAAATAGACATCTACAGAGAGAGACAGTAAGGAGACAGGAATATCCAATTCACACCACTTTCATTTTTGGACTAATGAAGAGGAGAAGAGAAAAATTTATCTGATAGTCTTAAGTGTAAGTGATTCAAAGCTATGTTAATACTTGAATATATGCCTGAGACAATGCAATTAAACAGGTAGATGGTGCATTTTCACTTTCAAAAACATTTGCACAATATGGTGGGTTACTTAAAGGAGATCATTCACTGTTTTTTTCCCCCTCTAATACCAGAAAAGTTTAAAGAGAGAGTGACAGGAATTATTTACAGAACTCTAAATTTGTGTCAGGCCCCATATCAGGCTCTTAATAATCTTAGCCCATTAAATCATCATATGGCCTCAGTGAGTTAGATATTTTGGTGCCCATTTTACAGTTGAGAAAACTTGAGACCAGAGAGAGAAAGTATTTTTTTTTCAAATTTTCATAGCTTTAAAATTTAAATCTTTCTTAAATTTGAAATAGGTCTACTAAGATTTTAACTCGTATTTCTTGGTTTGCTTAGCCAGAATGCTATTCTTTAAGCGTTAAAGCCACAAAGGTCCATAATTTAAAGATTGATTTACTTTCCATTTTGCCATGTTTTCTCAAAATTCATCATTTCCATTTTCCATGTCATGCTATTGCTATGATTACAGGCATGTGCCACCATGCCCTGCTAATTTTTTTTTTTTTTTTTTAAAGTAGAGAAGGGGTTTCACCATGTTGGCCAGGTTGGTCTAAACTCCTGACCTAAGGTGATCTGCCTGCATTGGCCTCCCAAAGTGGTGCTGGGATTACAGGTGTGAGCCACTGCAGCCTGCCTATAGTTTCTAAACGGTTCTAGTGAATGCATATATAAAAATCTATATTATGAATAGAATCACCTTGATTTGCCCCATATTCTGATATGTGAAAATTTAATACTAGCTCATTAAAGAACGCTCTCATTCCTTCAAAGCAGAATCATTTGTTAACTCATTTTATTTCCCTAGTACCTAGTACATGCAACTCTTTATATTTTTTCTCACAATCATGGATTTATTAGCTACTTAATCCGTTAGACAATGAATTCTTCTGTGGCAGGGTCGCTGTCTTGTTCTTTTCTCTGCTCCTGTTTCCTCAGATGGTGTCTGGCACATGGCATAAATTTAGTACATGTCTGTTAGATTACTAATATAATGATAGCATTTGGGTGCAGGAGGTACACTTGAAAATTACCAAGTTCCATCCCTATAATACAGATGAGGATACTGAGGCTCACAGAACAGAAAGGAATCACTGAAATAATGCATCTGTATAGTACAGATTGGGATGCCAAGGCCCAGGGAATGGAAATGAATCACTGAAAGAATACAGCTTTTGTCTAAGTTAAGCCTAGAACCCAATTTTACAAACTGTAAGTCTTTGCTGATTTAACCCTTCTGCTTTTCAATTGAATATGTCTTAATGTAATTCATTTTCTTTTTTCTCCTTGAATTTCATGGTTAACATTGAAGATGCAACTCTGTTAAAATTCAAGTTTACATGACCACTTTCTTTTGGAAGAGAATTCTAGCTGGCTAATTCTGCATAAAGTAGAATTATCAGAGTAAATATGCACAAGTTTGACAATTTATAATATCTAGTCAGTGACTGAAATGAAATGGGGAAAGCTGAGTTCCTAAGTCTATCCTAGAATCAAAGAACCTAGAGTTGGCTATCTGTACTTAAGCAGAAGGACACTATATTCTGTTTGAATCGGTTTCTCTCCCAAAGTATGGCGCGGGTCTTTCATGTAGTAGACTGTCATTACACATCGGTTGCATCTACCTGCATCTAGTCAAAGTGCTCGTTAAGTATGGGAATCTCTACCCCTTATTTAACTTACCAGTCTTATCCTAACCTCAGATTGCCTGTGTCTAGTAACAGAGCATTCAGTACCTCTGAAGAGTCACTGTGGGGCTATTAGCTGCAATGAATTGAACTGAGAAATGTCTTATGGTAACTTTGATCCACTGGCCAGAGTTCTCTTGTCTGGACCACAAAGCACATCACTTCCCCCCACATCCCCCACAGCAGATGAGATGATATTTGGAAAGAGTGACCGCGGCCTCCCTCCTCACCCCACACACAAACCCATCCAAGTCATCTTTCCTCCGGGGAAAATGTCCCTCTGGCTCAAGCTGTTTTAAATGAATAGTAAGCCAAAAACGTCTAGTCCCTGTCTTTTCCTTGATGGCATATTTGCTTTGATTTACCATGAAAGATTGTTTTTGGACTCTCAAAATGAAAGGGTGAGTTGACTGGTAACCAACATATCAGTCAATGGTGTCTTTCAGACACAGTCTCACTCCACATTATTTAAGTGGTGTGTGGGAAAGGAAGAGGAAATAGTATTTGTGGAATACCTACTCTGATTTGGTCACATTACATTGTTTACATTCTGGGATCTTCACGAGAACACTTTAAGTACATATTATTATTATCCTCTATTTTATAGGTGAGAAAACTGAGATTCAGTGGTTTTAAGTAACTTGCTCCAAGCCGAACTAGAGCTAGAAATTGAACTCAGGTCTGTTGAATTCCTTAAGCTATTCTCCTGGCACTTTGTCCAGTGGTCTCCTGTCTCAGGGTGCCCAACTGTGGTCAGATCTCTCCTTTTACTTAACATGTCTATGAATACTTCCCACGAATCATAAACAATGTGGTCTTCCAGTAAATCTTCCATAAATGTACTAGAAAGGCCACAAGCGTCCAGTAGAATGGTGCGTTTTGCCCAGGGGTCTGTATCTAAACACGAATGGCCCTAAAGGACAGGCCCAAGGGACCACTGATGTTGCATGTAAGATCAAAGAAAAATCCCAGGACTGAATGCCTTACTCAACATTTTAAACTGATTCCCCTGGTGAAATGTTCCCTGTGTAGGAATGACACAGTTGCAGCCCTATCATTTGTACCTTTGGCTACATTTCCTCCACACATCCGAACTCCCACTAACATCCACCTGTCTAAAGAAGGCTTCTCATGCTTGCACTCTTCAGCTCTCTTGTAACTGTCTTTATTAAGCGCACCTCTTCATTCATCTTCATTGTGTTACTTCCTCCTCCTTGGTCAATCTTGCTGCAGCAATATTTGCTCCAGTTTATCCTCCAGAGTGTATCAAGAGAGACATTTCAGAATGATATCTGAGCCAGTTACCTCTCTGTTGAACAGGTCTTCAGTGCTGTTAGAGGTAACAGACATCTTACTTTCATTTGCAGGAGGCATCACTAAGGTAATGTTACCTCTTTGTTTCTTAGCCTAATTTTACTCTCTTCTTCACATAGAGGAGAGAGTAAACTAATTGCTAGGGGATGAAGTTTGGCCTACAATTCTTAATTGGGTAGGGTTAATCTATTGAAATGCCATAAACATGAAGAATTTGTGATTTCTGCCCTCTCTGCTGGGGACATAGCACACTGTGTGATTTAGTCCATCATAAGGTAAGAATGTATACTTTGCAGACTAGAGTTCTCTCTTATCCTGTGAGAAGAGATAGATGGGCTTTGCTGCAGTAACAAGAGGCACCCCAAATCTGAGTGACTTAAAACATTCGGTGTAACTTTCTCACGTATGCTTTATGTTGGTGAGGGTCAGTCATAGTATAGCTTCGCATCATTTTTACCCTAAGTCACAGGCTGATGTGTTGGCTTCTATATGGACCATTGTTGGTCCTCAGGGCAGAGAGGAGGAAAAAGCAGTTACACTCAACCTCTTACTGGCTCTTAAAGCTTCTGCTCAGATGCATGTCACTTCTGCCTACATCCCACTGCACAAAAACATCATTTGACCACATCTAGGTTTAAAAGTGCGGTGTGGTATACGCTGTCACAGGTAGGAGTATTGCAAGGAAAGGCATCAGATGAGTGAACCTATTACCACACCTGGAACTCTCCCCAGTCTAGACTGAAGGGTGAAACAGAGAGCATTAGCAAGCCCATTTAGTCCCACACTTCAGCCAAATGATCTGACCTAGGATTTATTTATTAAAAAGAAAAATCTGACATTTTAAATTGACATGCACAAAGTGGAAGTGATTTGTTTTACTCTGCAAACTTGTGAGCCTTAGAACAAGGACTAGAAGCTCACATTCTTTCCACTAAATCAGACTGCTTCTCAAGCTTCATAGCCTATGCCTGGCACAAAATAGGTGTCCAATACATGCATGTAGAATTGAATCAAATTTATATGACCTACTGGTCAATCTCTCACTGAAATGCGTTTTCTCAGTTCTATAAACGCAGTTCCCACTTGTGTTCTATACTGTAGGAAATTCTGCCGCACTCTTAACACAGGACCTCCACAGTAAGTAAATCCCATCCCCTCACCTAGTCTGCCCAGACTCACATTTTGGTTCCTATATTGGTGTCATATCAACAGACCCCCAAAACAATAAATGAAAAACAGAGACCTGTCTTAGCAACGAGAAAAGCCTCCGTGTGCCACCCCCTCATTCTCGGTTTAATATTGATCTATTTCTCTATTTCTAGGCCAACAATCATTTCTCTCAAGCCTCAAACCTTTTCCACTCTGGAAGGAAGACTAGGTATTTCTCAAATTCATTTAATTTGTTTTTCCTTTTCTTCAGTCATCTTCTCTGGTAACGTCTTCCATATGTCCGTGAGCCATTGTGTGAAAGAGTTCTGCCCAAAGTCCTTATTTATTCTGAGTGGATTGGAATGGCAGCCTTAAGTCTGGTATTTTCTCACGTTTGACAGCTTGAATTACAGACTTTGGGTACATTTAATGTAATTCATTCATGTGGAATGGCTGTTGTTCCTCTCATAGTAGTTAAAAATATAAATATTTACAAACCCCAAAGACAAAAGTTCTTACTGACAAGGCCTCTAAAGCAACAGCTTCATGGACAGGAATACTTCCACTTAGATATTTCCACTGACAGAGTTTCATTTCTCCTGGGTCATGTGTCCTTCATTTAATGCTAATGGAATCGTTGCGAAATCATCGAAACTTATCTCTCTATATGTCCAAATAGGGAAGGGAAGAGAGCAGGAGTAAGGGGGAAAGATTTTCTTAGCGGAATACAGTCAGTTCCTTTAAGACGAGCCAGCGATGACTTTCCTGGAACTGTAGGGAATGTCTGAACCCATGGGAATTCCTACTACTTGGGTGCCTTCTCTGTTCCATTATTATGATAAACACTTTGCATGTCATAATTTACTGACACTTCACACTCTTTTATCTATATAAAAATAAAGCTTTGAAAGATAAATGGACTCATTCAATGTCAAATAGGTAGCAAGTAGAAATTTAAGGGTTTGATCATAGACTTTATGCTTTTACATAGGACTAGATGGACTAGGAAAAGATTATAATTAAGTTGTTTAAATACAGAGCTACCAGATAATTCTGAAAGAATCTATGCTTTTGAAATATTTTCTCTTGGCCACATATAACCTACAACAGCTACATTAGATTGCCTCTATTCATGTCAATTTCCTTTATCAACATCTAACTCTCTCTGTTCATCTCTTTAAAGATCTATCAATCTATATTAGTTGAAATTGGTTTCTGTTGTATATGAGAGAAATAAACAACAATGCTTTAAAATAAGATAGGAGATCAGTTACCTTCATCTTGAAACATACTATGAGAAGGCAGTACGAATTTGGTATGATGAGTCTGTTTACATCAGTGACATAGGATTTTTTACTTCTTTCTTCCATCATCCCTGGGGTGTGTACCTCAACCTCATGGACCAAAATGGCTGCACAGTGGCATCCCTTAAAATATTATTCCAAGCATCAGAAAGAAAAAATAGAATAGGATGGGTACACAGCTTCCCTTTTAGGGATAAGTACCCCATATACACCACATTAGCCTATATCTCTTTAGCCAGAACACTGTGGCATGGTAACACCTAGTTGCAGAAAAAGAAAGAGGATGGCAAATATGACCTTATAGGTGCGTGAGAAGGTACACAGCTGAAAAGTGTAGCTCAACATTACTGAGAAGAGGACTGTGAAAATTGGCCCAGTTGATGGACACTGAAACCAAAACTAGACATTCTAATTATTGCTCTAAAATGTCTGTCTTTGCTAAAAAGAATCTAAGCAGAATGAATACTGGGAATCAATTAGAAGTCTTCAGATCACCATATTTCAAATCCCAGCTTAAATGCCAGCATGAGGTGGTAGAAAGAGTGCTGGCTGTGGCATCAAACTGACCTGGATTCAATCCCATTTCTCTCTAAACAGAGAGCGGCCCAGAGAACCGAAAGTTCAGGACACAAGAACACAATTAAAGTGACAGTGCTAGAGCAAAGACTATGTCAGTGTTTGGTCCCATCTAGGCCTGACATGTCAACTCGAGGCAGAGAAAGTTGAGGAGCCTACAGATAAGCCCTACATCTAGGAAAGGAAGGGAGAGAAAAAAGTAAAGAAAATGAAAGGGCTTTGTATTTTTAAAGTGCTCATATAAAAACAGCATGCAGAAGGTGCGCCAGCTGTAGACATGCACAGGATGCCCATCCTCTAGGTATGGAGCCCAAGGCCAATGACAAAGAGACCTGAACCCTGGCAAGGGAAGGTTCTTAGGGGCTCCAGACAGGAGGTGGCAGAATACAAATAATCGAGGAACTAGAGTTCGGCCAAATCCTGGAAAATGTCTGGTCAGTGATACATTAACCAGCCTTGGCCTTGCAAAGTTTTAATTGGCATCATTTTCTATGAATGTGGCCAAAAAAAACTGTAAAAGGAATAGAAAGGGACAAAAACAGAGAAAAACAAAGCCATTCATTGGGGGCCCAGTAGATTCCAAGACCAGAGAAGACAGAATAAAAGCCTATGGAATTTTAACCCTTTATCTACTGATAATATCCATGTCAGCATAAGGAATTGTGCTTGGATTCTGGAATCAGAATTGGATTTATATCCTAGCCCAATGACTTGCTAACAACAAAACCTTGGGAAATTCTGTCATGTCTCTGATCCTCACTTTTGGAAAACTTAAAAAACAATAACTACCTCACAAAGTGCTTATATAAATTAATGGAGACAAGAGATTTGGAAGGTTATTGTAAGCTACAAAGTACCATAATCATGTGAACCAATGTCAGCATCTAATGCAGAGGCATTTCGTAATAGCATGCTTTCTAATTCTAATGATTCTGAATCCAATTACTTCTATAGCTTGTTCTCATTTTAACCTGGCCAATTTATTTTTTGCATTTTGGTGGTTCTATAATAGAACATTTAATTAGCTAGTGTAGTGAAATCACTATGCTACGTTGCTTACATTGCTTAACATCTTGCACGTTGAACAATATATATGGGGATGGGACTATGTAAGTTGATTGAGGTGGCAGCCATTGATAAAATAAAACTGGAAATTCTAATATTCAACATTTTCTCTAAGACATTTTCTGTCTTAGAGAAAAAAGGATTTTAGGGGAATCTACAAACTTGACCATAAAGAAACAACAGAGTAGTCCTACATATGACTGTGAGACTTACCAATAATAAAGAGTGAGAACTCAAACTCCCCAATCCTGATTAAAATTTGAGTTTGAGGCCAGGCGCGGTGGCTCAAGCCTGTAATCCCAGCACTCTGGGAGGCCGAGGCGGGCAGATCACGAGGTCAAGAGATCGAGACCATCCTGGCCAACATGGTGAAACCCTGTCTCTACTAAAAATACAAAAAATTAGCTGGATGTGGTGGTGTGCGCCTGTAGTCCCAGCTACTCGGGAGGCTGAGGCAGGAGAATTGCTTGAACCCAGGAGGTGGAGGTTGCAGTGAGCCGAGATTGTGCCACTGCACTCCAGCCTGATGCCTGGTGCCAGAGTGAGACTCTGTCTCAAAAAAAAAAAAAAAAAAAATTGAGTTTGGAATGAATGAGTATGGCATGCATTAAGGGTATATGTTAATGTGTTAATGATTGAAAGACATCAATATGGTCATGAATGTAGTTAAAACATATAAAGTATAGTAAACTTCAAAATGAAATTACAAATTATACATTTAAACTGATATGCAATTGAGTCAATATAACATGAGTTCATATAAAGTTCTTCCACCAGTTTCTTTAAAAGTAACATGGGTTTAAAACATACCCAGTGATCAGTAATTTGTTTATTTGACCTCTTGTATGTTACTCAAATCTAGCTCAGAAGGAGAAAGGTGAGAATATAGTTTGTAGAAAACATAAAATGGAAAATTTTGAAATGAAGAGAGTGGGTCTATATGAGGAAAATATCACAGTACGTGAACTAAAAGATGAAAAAGAATATTGGAGTTAAGTTTTAAGTTTAAAACTGAGTGAAATTGAGAAAGTTCTATATAGTCTGTAAGAGCTAGTGTTTGAATATTTTTGTACCTTCCAAAACTTACGTTGAAATTAATCCCCAATGAAACAGTGTTGGGAGGTGTGGCCTCATGGAAGATGTATAGGTCATAAATGCTCTTCCCTCATGTATTAGTCTATTCTCATACTGCTATGAAAAAATACCTGAGACTGGGTAATTTATAAAGAAAAAATGGTTTAATGGACTCACACTTCCATATCTCTGAGAGGCCTCACAATCATGGTAAAAGGCCAGAGTGGAGCAAAGTCACATCTTACATGGCGGCAGGCAAGAGAGCTTGTGCAGGGGAACTGCCTTTTATAAAACCATCAAATCTTGTGAGACTTACTTGCTATCATGAGAACAGCATGGGAAGAACCCACCCGCATAATTCAATTACCTTCCACCAGGTCCCTTCCACGACACATGGGATTTTGCAAGCTACAATTCAAGATGAGATTTGAGTGGGGACACAGCCAAACCATATCACCTCATGAAGGAATTAATGGCACTGTAAAAAGGCTTGCAGGAATGGCTTTACTGTCTCACTCTCTTCTGCCATGTGAGGACATAGGGTTCATCTCCCTCTTCCCCTTCTGCCTTCTTCCATGTGCAGACAAAGCAAGAAGGCCTTCATCAGATGTGGGTGCCTTGATCTTCAATGTGCCAGTCTCCAAAACTGTGAGAAAATACATTTCTGTTATTTATCAATCACCCAGTCTGTGGTATTCTGTTATTGTAGCACAAAACAAAAAGAGTCTTAGTTTTCTCTTCTGATAAAATGGTATTCCTAGTACTCAACTCTCAGTGCTACTAGGAAAAGGAAGAGTAACATTCTGTAAAAATCAGACTGCCTCTCTTTGATTCTCTGTTCTAGCATATTTTGCCTGTGTGACTTTGGGTAAATTCTTCACATTTCTGTTCCTCAATGTTTTCATCTAGAATGATAATACTGGTACCTACATTATTTGAATGGTGTGAGTATTAAATGTAAGTATTAGTATACATGAATACTTAGTGACTCATACATAATAAGGGCTAAATAAATGATAAATACTAATGTCTATGACATGACCCCTGAAGTATAGTAAGAGCACAGTAAATTGTAAATATTATTTTATTTATGCAAGAATATTTTTCTTTTTATACTCTACCATAAAATGGAAAGGTTAAACCCATTTCATTGATGAAAAGACAAAGGTTTAACAGCTGGGATATGGTGGAATCCCACAAATACCTGGACCCATAACTCAGGCTTTTTAAATTCCAAAATAAGATATCATTCCTTATAAAGTACTCCAGAAGTCAAGCAGCCCTCTGGTTTCTCAGAGAACATGCTATTTCCATTAGAGCCTTCTTGCCCCCAATTTGTATCTCCAAATTGAAAAGGAAAGTTACTGTTATAAACCAACAGTTTGGAATTTATTACACTTGTCAAATTCTTAAATTTCATATATATGTATATGGAAGTTAAATCTATTTTCTTGAATGTGATTTATGAGGACTTGCTGACAAAGTTCAAGAGGATCACTCATAATATACTCCTGAACTGCATGTTATAATCTAAACACTGGCAGAAGTTTGGGAAAGCAGTTCTCCAAACAATTTCCTTGTCATTGAAATCACAGTATCTTGTACTTGAAGCATTGGCCCTGAAGATTTAACTTGCCTTAAAATTGAAATTGACTCAAGTTATTATAAATTTGTGGCTTATCTGGTTTGTATTAAATACCTAAAGAGGAATGAATACATCCATGGAGTCAGTGGGAGAGAGAAAAACAGTGTCAGTCTCCAAGCCCAAGGGAGGTAGCTCTTCTCAAGGAAAGAGCCAAGTAGAATTACTTCCTTTCTTCTTCTGGGAGACAAAGACAGAAGTCAAGTGACTAGGCAGGGAATGACAGCAAAATAAGGCTAATCTCAACTTAAAAGACTGGCTAACTTTCATGGCCTCTGTTTTGGACTATCCTGACTTAATGGTGTTCTGCATTGCCCACTACCATAAGGATGACTTTCCAGCTTATGGCATTCTTGGAGACACAGATATCAGCAGATCTCTTATTGCCAACAAAGCCTTAATGTACTTTTCAAGGATTCTGTATCAAGATGCTTTTAGTGGCAAGTAATAGAAAATCCTAGTAAACTGGCTTAAAACATAAGGGGGATTTATTGGCTCATGGAACTTAAAAATTTAGAAATAGCACTACTCTCATGTAAGGTTTAATCCACTGGTGCAAAAGAAAATGTTGTCAGGACTCAGTTCTTCTCCTTTTTAATTTTTAGTGTTGCTTATTCAGTGCCAGATTATTTTTATTCTTTACTGTTCTTCTGATCACAGAACTTCAGATTTTCGTGTTTACATCCAGCAAGAGAAAGGGAGTAGTATCCTATAATATATATTGAAGATAAAGAGGTTTGCTTGCTAAAAACCCGTAGAAGAGTATCTCCTTTACTGCCACCAGCTAACATCCCTGTATTAATCCTTTTGAAGATGAAAATGAGATACAAGGATAAATTCAGTCTAATCAGGACCCCCTTCTGTAGAGCTGAGAGTGGAGCTAATCCCATATCAAATCTTTCAGGCTAAGAATTGTGAGGTTGGTAGGTTAGATATGGAAGGAGCAAAAATTGGTTGAGTCCAGAACCAATTTTTTTTTCCATCCTTATCTTCTACTTCCAATTTTACTTTCCATGCTTACTGAACTACTTCTAGTTTGACAAGCATACAATTGATCTTTCAGCCTCTATTCCATTCTACTTTTCTCCTGAAATATCTTTCTTTTCATGTTGTTAAAATCATATCTGTAATTTAAGGCCCAGTTCAAACAGATCCTCTTTCATAAAGCTCTTAATATTATTCTCATCTAGAGGTTCTCTCTCCACCATCTTATTTCTAGTAACAATTTAAGTGTCCTTGATTCCTGAGGACTGACAGCTTCCAACCTTGTATTCTATTATACTGCATTCATATCTTTCCTTGACACTACAAGTTCTCTGAGAAAGAATAATGCATCTCCCTTGTTATTACCTCCCCTTAGAGTTCCAAGTACCCACCATACATATTATAGGCAATCAGCCAGTGAATTTTCAAGGTCACTGTCCCAGTGAAACACAGTGAGTATATTTTTATCACCATCAATAACTCCATTTCTGCCTCTTAGAGAAGGTCTAAGGGCTAAGCGTTCTGGGAATTTAACTCATTCCTATCCAGCCATGGGCTTATCTGTAGCCAATTCTTCCCCTTTCCTAGCTAGTTTGTGCAGTGAGCTGGTTCAATGAAGCAGAAAAGCAAGCAAACAAACAAAAAATAGGACCTTAGCAAGTATTTATGTTTTACTTTTCAAAATCATCCTTATTACAACAGCTTTGGTCCATAAACCAATGATTCGTGGATCAGAAAAAGCAATATTTTCTAATTACCAGTGACTATGAGCTTTTGTTCATATGTTTGTTGGCTGCATAAATGTCTTCTTTTGAGAAGTGTCTGTTCATATCCTTTGCCCACTTTTTGATGGTGTTTTTTTTTCTTGTAAATTTGTGTAAGTTCTTTGTAGACTCTAGATATTAGCCCTTTGCCAGATGGATAGATTGCAAAAATTTTCTCCCATTCTGTAGGTCGCCTGTTCACTCTGATGGTAGTTTTTTTACTGTGCAGAAGCTCTTTAGTTTAATTAGATCCCATTTGTCAATTTTGGTTTTTGTTGCATTTGGTGTTTTAGTCTTTGCCCATGCCTATGTCCTGAAAAGTATTGCCTATTTAAAAAATGTGGCAAATATGCACCACGGAATACTATGCAGCCATAAAAAAGGATGAGCCCATGTCCTTTGCAGGGACATGGATGAAGCTGGAAACAATCATTCTCAGCAAACTAATACAGGAACAGAAAACTAAACACTGTATGTTCTTATAAATGGGAGTTGAACAATGAGAACACAAGAACACAGGGAGGGGACCATCAGACACCAGGGCCTGTTGTGGAGTGGGGGATTAGGGGAGGGATAGCATTAGGAGGAACACCTAATGTAGATGACAGGATGATGGGTGCAGCAAACTACTATGGCACATGTATACCTGTGTAACAAACCTGCATGTTCTGCAGATGTATCCCAGAACTTAAAGTATAATAATAATTTTTTTAAACAAATTATAATACTGTAAAAGAAAAAAAAAGAAAAAGCAATACTTTCTTTTTCACTCCTTTCTTTCTTATAATACCACTCCATTTAGATCACATGTACTTGAGAAGGAGGGAAAAAGATATTCCCCATTTCAGAAATGAATACTTTATAAAATGAGGGACTTTCTGTTGTGTCAGAATGTAGGATAAGTAGGGGTAATGGTTGTGGACAAACCACAGAGAGCCTTGAACACCAAGCTAAGTATCAGGATCTTTATCCAGGAGGAAAAATAGGACCATTGAAAAGCTTAAGCAAATAAATGATCTGATCACATTTTTGTTCACTTTGTTGAGAATCCTATCCATTTTTTTTCTACAGGAAAAAGAATTACTTTTCACTTTCAAATGTTGCTATTCTTATCTTTGACTACATCATTCACAGATATTTCAAGTTTAGCACATTTAAAATAAAACTGGATTTTCCTCCTGAAACTTGGCACTACCTCATTATCTTCCTCTTAGTAAACGGCTCAATCATCCATCCTGTTTCTCACATAAAAAACCTGGGAGTCATCCCTAAAATTCTCCTGTATTTGGCTCTATGCACTGGTCCATAAACAAGCCCTGTAAATCCTGTCTTCATGCATATCATTGAATTCATCCATCTCTGTCTCTCACTGATCACCACGAACTTAGCCCAGCAGCTCCTGGATGGTGTTGATAGTCATTCCAATGTGATTTCCACTCCATTATTGTTTGCCTTAAACATTCTTCACAGAAGGCAATAAACCAGCTCCCAACTCCTCCCATGTTAAGTTTTTTCACTCTTTCCCTCTTCTAGCCACCTCCGTAAACTTGTCTAGCTTATGCCACCCTTGGAGCCTTTGTGAATGCCATTCTCTTTGCTTGAAATATTTCTTTTTCAGCCTCTTCATGAGGTTGCACTTTCTTACCTTCGAGGTCTCTACTAAGGTATCATCGCAGAATGGCTTTCCATCACTACCCTGTCTAAATCGTGGTCCTCTGTGATTCCCTTTTTTATCTCCTGTTCACAGGACATTGTTATGTATGCACTTCTTTGCTATCTTTATTGTTACTTTGCTGTATGTGTGTTTTTCTCCTGTTAGAATATCAATTTGCCAAGTAAGGATTGTGTTAGCTTTGTTCACCAATTTATTGCAGTCTCTAGCACTGTCACACTGTCAGGGATGGATTAAACACCCACAGAATGGATGGAATGTATGTTAATTTCTGCCCATCTATTGAATTTCACAAGATGTTTGTTGAGTCTCCCCCAGAATATGAAATACAGCTCCCCCTGACTATAAAACAATGGGTAATTTAAACTCTTTTACTGTCTAAATAACTGCTACTTTAAAAAAAAAAAAAAAGAATTCTTAAGATTTTGTGGGATTTAAAGTTTCCTCACCACCAGGAAATATCCTTGACAGAATTGACAAATGCAATTGAGGCATATCTTAAGAAACAGAAGGCTGGAATTTAGAAAAATGACAATCTGTGCCCTTATATGGCAAACCAGACTTTGCCAAACAACAATTCAGAAATCCACAGAGTCTTTGTGGATTTGACAATCTCTGTGGTCTGTGATATGCCACTACCATTCACACAGTGACACTGGGGATGAATGCACAAGCTTCCAGCTTCTTCTCTAGGTTCTCCTACCTTAATCCTGTTCCTTAAGTAGACGTTTGCCAAGGTCTAATCCTATACTTCACTTATGCCTGTTCTATTCTATGATCTATTTCCATTATGAAATCACCACATCTCATCTCTCCGGCTATCAACTTTCTACTGACAAATCTTAAACACAAGTTTCTAATCTCAGTCTCTCCCTCTGATCAGCTCTTCATCATGGATTCCTAATGTTGCTCTGCAGTCTGGATTTGAATCTGAGCCTGACAAATCTAAACCCATTGTCCTTGCTTCTAAACCTCAAGTCCACAGTTTTACTATTTTTTCTCATCAATATTTTTTTTTTGTTCATGGCTTTGTATTTTTACCAGATTATGCCAACCCTATTAATATATAAAAATATAGAAGTGGGAAATATTTCTTAATCTCAGTTTACATCATTGTAAAAATTGTGCATTGCATGATTTTAGAGGGTGCCATTTATACTGCAGTCTTTGTGAATGGTGCCCTCTGGAGTTGTCTCCAAAAATGTCTCTGACCTTTTCTTATTTTTTCCATCTTCAGTGCCAAATGCAAGCCACTCTACATTGTAGGCACCAAGTAGATGCTGTTGACAGATTAATTTGGCCAAAAGTGAGGACCAAAACATGTCAGAGAATGTCAAATGCACATCCTAAATCTTATTCACTGGTTTCTGTGAAACATTTGCCATGTTTCCCATCTCAGGTAGTTTGCTCTGTTCTGAAAAGAATGTGTTTATATTAGGTATTGTCAACTTATCTTTTACTTCCTTGTATAATCCTCCTATTGTGTAGGCATAAAGCTCAACAAAGACATGTGAGGCTAAATAGCAGTTATTTCCTGGTGGCTCTGCCCAGAGATTGGTCACGGTGGTTACTCAATCAGAAAATTGGAACATGAATTTTCTCTGCTGAGCACTTAGATAATATATTTACAGTAGTGATTGGCGGAGGGCTCTGAACCAGAATCCCTCAATGAGAAAACTCAGAAACAATCTCCGTGTCCTTTTGCCTAGCCCAGGACTTGGCATTAGACAAGGACACGCCAAACATATGCTGAATGAATAAGGTTGTAATTAAGCTTCAAAATAGTGTAAATGTCCTTGGGTAATTATCCCAAATCTAAGGTGATTCAGTTAAAAAGAACTGGCAGGAAGACTAATCAGATAAATTACAAAGTGTAAGTCCCATCATTTTAAAGGGTTTCCATTGACACCTAGATAGATCTTTCACTTAGATTTGTGTCTTTTCATGATTGGGATTTTATAGATCTATATGTACCACAAAAATCTCAGAGGACCTGCAGTAAAAATCCCATATCTGTTTGAGCACTCACCATAACCAATTTTTAAGATAATTTGCATATTTATAAAATTTATTCTCAATAGATGCACATTAACATGTTATTAAGATAATGAATACAGAGAATATTTCTTTAACTTTTATTCTTTACATCCCTTAAGGTTCTTGGCAAAGATTCTGGCACATGATGGACATTCAATAACTTGAGGAGTTAATGAATTAATCAGTGTGGAAAAACATATTTCCCGTTGCCAGTTGGAACTCTTTGAAGCATTGTTGTGGCCCTCACAGAGCCTAGAATAGCCCTTGAGCCACTGCAGCTTTTCTTGCTATATTTGCAAGAAGGGAAGATATGGTTATATTGGAAACATAATAGGTAACAGTTGCCGCAATTGAGTATTACGTTAAATTAAGCTCCGGGCTTCCCAGAGGTCACACAAGAAGATGCATCACAATGGATTAAGTGGATCTTGTCTGCTAAAAACAACATAAAAAAGTGAGTGGACACATTTATATGGAGAGATCAAGAAAGAAGTTCATACTAGAAAGCCTCCAAGATCTAACAGTAATTTTCTAGGCTATCTCATTCTATGGTTTATAGTATGTCTATATCTATAATAGGGCCAACCTGAAGCAAACTTTTGATTCAGGATAGTTTCCTTTATTTGCTATGCTCAGTTTTCTTAGACAGAATAGCCCCACTTCCTTTAGAAACTTCCAGGAATTTTCAGTGTTGGTCAATCACCTGTCTGCATTCCTGTTATGCTCCCAGACGGGCCCCTTTATCCATCTTTCTTTCCCACTCCAAGTTCCTTCCTTCTTGCTTCCTTTGGTTTTTCTCTGCCTCTCCCTTGATCTTTTTAGCAACAATTTATTTTTTTTTTTTGCGAATGAAATATGTTTAATTTGACTTATGCCAATTTTTCCAAGTTTATTTGAAATGGAAATTTGGTTTTTTGTTTTTTTTTTCTTTTCTTTTCGCATAGCATCACATGGAACTAGTCATCTGTGGAAAATCCTTGTGGAGTTACTTCCTTGGGAAGGTGATTATGGACAGACTTGAGGACAGATAGAGCTAAGACAGCTCAAAAACATTCAAGGATCTTCACCTGACCTTTCCCAGTTCTTGACCCCTTGTTAGTCTTTAAACAAAACATGTCCAGTGACATCCGAATAACCTGAGCCACAATCCTTGTCTTCATCCCTTTGTCCCTGCAATTTACTCCTAAAACCTCCACCTTCTCCCTCATCTCCTTGCTCCCAGCTCTTCTTACCAATGCCTTTTCCAGCAGTCATTACATTTAAAGAAATCTTGTTTCTAAGGCCTAAGTCAAGAACTGACTTCATGAATAATTCCACAGTCATTTTTGTTCATCAGTCCTCCCATTCCTGCTCAGTGCCCCCAAGGGGAAATAATTTCACCCTTACAAGTGATTCAGCAGTATTTATTTCTGTATATATTTCATTTTACTTTTTATTTTCATTTTTATTTTTTGAGACAGGGTCTCACTCTGTCGCCCCGACTGGAGTGCAGTGGCATGATTTCAACTCACCGCAACCTCTGCCTCCCAGGCTGAAGTGATTCTCCTGCCCCAGCCTCTGGAGTGGCTGGCATTACAGGCACACGGCACTACTGCCCGGCTAATTTTTGTACTTTTAGTAGAGATTGATTTCACCATGTGAGCCAGGCTGGTGTCAAAATCCTTACCTCAAATGATCCACCCTCCTCAGCCTCCCAAAGTGCTGAGATTACAGGCGTGAGCCACCATGCCTGGCCCTGTATATATTTTGAATATTTCATTGATACACATCAGTCTAGCTCTTTATAGATAGTTACTTGTAAATGGAAACTTGTCCAAAAACATGGGTGTTGGGTTGAAATCAATATTTTTTATGTACTAGGTTGATCAACTCCTTAATACCCACCCCTTTTCCTCAACAATTCCTTTTTTTTTTTTTTTTTTTTGAGACAGAGTCTTGCTTTGTCGCCAGGTGCCAGGCTGGAGTGCAGTGGCACGATCTCGGCTCACTGCAACCTCTGCCTCCCAGGTTCAAGCAATTCTCCTGCCTCAGCCTCCCAAGCAGGTGGGACTACAGGTGCACGTCACCATACCCAGCTAATTTTTATATTTTTCAGTAGAGATGGGGTTTCACCATGTTGGCCAGGATGATCTCCATCACTTCACCTCATGATCCGCCCGCCTCGGCCTCCCAAAGTGCTGGGATTACAGGCGTGAGCCACCGTGCCCGGCCCCCACTTTTTATAATATAACCAAAGAATAGGATAGCTGTACAAATGATGACAATAAACCAGTTTAGAAACTGCCTTAAACCATTTTTCAAGTTGTTTTCTGCATATATATATTCAGTTCATATATAGGTGTCATGTTTTAAAAGTCTCATATTATTCAGCTCTTACAGGTTACTTTGCAAATGATAGGAACAGCATGTGTCATCCATCCATTTTATTTAGCACCTGTATGCTTCCGACATAAAAAGATAATTTTCCTTACTGAGTCCTGAGTTTACAGCCTGAAGTTACTATCTGAATATAAATGTATAGGGAGAAGCTGTCTGGAGAGTATGTATCTTCTTTTAGTTAAAAATCTTTGCACACTGAAAACGCCTTTTGTAGTTTGTAACTTGTGTTATTTGTTTACATTTACTTATTTTTTTCTAACTTTGGAAGTGGGAATGTTTAAAATGAAGCCCTTGAAAAAATAAGTCTACAAACTGATTCCAACAAAAGGTATTTTGGAGAAAGTCTGCTGTAAAATTAACTGAAAATATCTTAGAGAGAATAAAACTATCTCCTATAAATGGCATGAATCGTTCTTTGGGATGTTTAGCTCATGACCCCAGAAAGATTTTAGAACAAGAGGGCACATTTTTCCTAGTTTTAAATAATAGTAATAAAATTAGTTCTACTAAGTCTTTATTTTCCATTAGCATAATACTTTAAAGTTTACAAACTGTTCTCATTTGATCTTCCCAGTAGGCCTGAGTGGTTGGCATAAGAATAAAAATAGCTACCATTTACAAGAGGCACCGTTCTTAGAGACTTATGTGTGGGGTGTCATGAATGCTCAAGGAGTCCCATAAGATAAATATTAGGGTGGTGCAATAATAGTGGTTGTTGCCATTACTTTAAAAATACTATAGCTGTTGTCATTCTGCAGATGGAGAAAGTGAGGCATTGCTAGTCTGGGATGAAGCTGAACAAACCCAGGCTGTCTGCTCCATAGTTCATGTTCTTAATCAGTGCACTAGACTCTCTCCTGTGACCACAGCAATACTTGTCTATCACAGCCTGCATGAAGAAACACTGGCTAACTGAGATTATATGTTGACCACTAACAAAACAGAGGACCCTTTTGATGAGCAAAGTTAAGCACTAAAAGACAAATGAAGAAGACTGAGTCTCTAACTGTTCAGGGATTTGGGGGCCTCTTACACTGACTAAATGGATCCTCCACTGTGGACATATGTCAAGAATCACTTTTTAAGTGCAGGTATTCTTAGAAAAATCTGTCTGTAGACCTATAAACAGGAAAGAAAAGCCTGGAAAAAAATAAAAGGATGTGCCTAAGACTACTAAACTGTTAAATGGGCCAGCTGGAACTAGAGATTAAGTCTGTGGACCTCCAAATATGGTGTATTCCCCTCTATACTTTTTCTATGGAATTCTTTTCCAGGTTCTGGCTTTCATGTAAATCTGTGTAGTTATAAGTCTTTGTTCTGCCCCTGGATAGACTTGAGCAAGCCATAATCTTGGTCCAACTCTCAATTTTCTCATGAGAAAAATAAGGAGAGCCAAATCCAGTAGGTTTTTAAGAATTAATAATATAAAGAATTGCAAACTATTGCTGTAAAAACATACACAGAGTAGCACTTTCACTTTTTCCAGAATCATGGTGGTGTGCTATGTTCCATAGAAGATATTCTACCTTACTAAACTATGTATCATATATCTCTCTCTATCGCAACCTTTCCTCTTAAACCTTTCACTTACAATCTTTCAGAACCGTACCTCTACATTCCTAAGCAGAATAGACACTAAAACACAAATTCCCTGCCTATGTTCAAGATGTTTTCATTCAAGGAATAGAGACAGCTGCCTGCAAAAGAAATTGGAGGCAGGTTACTAAGAGAATAACTGAAAAAAAAAATTGCAAGGTGAGGACAAAGGGGAATGCTGAATTCTCATTTAGAAAATTTGGGGAGGGTTTCAAGAAAGAAGTCTCACTTATATGGGCATGAGAGACAGAATTTTGATAGGTTGAGATGAGGACAAAGGATACTTATTCCTAGCGGAGAGGCTATGTGAATAAAGGCAGGGTGACGAGAAACGTCAGGTAATGAATTTGCAGGGAATAAATATTAATTTAACAACAAACCCTCATAACACAAGTTTTCCTATGTAACAAACCTGTACTTGCACCTCTAAATAAAAGTTAAAAAGAAAAGATAATAAGGGTTTTGTAGCATCCAGTGAAAAGGAGGACAGAAGGCAGATCTCAGAAAGTCTTCTATGACAGGTCAAAACTTGTGGGCTATTGTTCACAGGTAGATACTGATGATAAAGTAGATTTGCTTTGTTGGGCAGATCATGCTCAGGTCAGAGCAGGAAAGTTCTACAGGAGGCAGCAGTTTAGCCTGTCCTGTAGCAGGGGGACAAGGTGCATAAGATTGCCTGCAAGTAAATGTGTGCCAACGTTATGACAAAGCCTTGGGAATAAAAGAGAAAGTGATCAATTTGTTAAGTTTGAAAGGAGCTCAAGAACAGACTCTGTGCGTCTGTGTGAGAGAGAGAGAGAGAGAGAGAGAGACAGAGACAGAGAGAGAGAGGGGAAAAAAGAGAAGGAAATAGCTTGCAATTCATTTTGGTATAAGGACCATTTCATAGGAACTAACCAAATGCATCAGATCATCATCCATTATTCACCTTATTCCTGGCAATCTTTCATAGATTTTTATAGTTTTGCATATTATTGACTCCCTTGCCCTAACGTGTTTCTCCTCTGATACCCCTACCTCAACCCTAAAATGAAACAAAATCATAACAATTTTATAGCACATAGAAAAATGAAGTCCAGGGAAACGTTCCTCATTTCCTGGAGGGCAGTGACTCTCAACTGACTGAAGAAATGGAAAATGATTTTTACCAACTTAGGGGGAAGAAAAACAGGAATTTCCAATTAAGCTGTTTTCTCTCTGTGTTCAGAAAGAGGATTGGACTGGTTTGGACCTCCTCTTTCTATAAAACAGAATTAAAATTGTATGCAGTAGAAGACAGGAAAATGACATGATGCAAAATAATGAATGACACAGAGATGTAAATATAGTGCCCAACACAGCACCTGGCACAGTGTGAGTTGGTGTTTTGCCATTTTTATTACCCACAGATTCTGAATATAAATTTTTTGATGCTGGCATTCTAAAAAAGTCAGACAGAAAACCCCATTGAACTACACAGGATATCGAGATACTCTGGATTCTGGCAGCAGATCTCATGTTGTGACCACCTTGTTTCTAACATCAGAGACCTAATTGCAGGAATAAAGCTTTTATTTTATTATTACTTTTTGATTTGAGAAAAAAATAAATTTACAAAAAAAGTTGAAAAACAAAGTACACAATGTTTCTGTTTACCTTTCACCTAACATTTCCTGATGCTTCATAACCTAGGTGTAATTATCAAACTATGAAATGGACATGGGTGCAGTTCTAGTAACTAACCTGCAAACCTGATGTGAAGTTTGCTGGTTGTCCCGCTGGCATCCTTTGTCAGACCCAGGATTCAATCCTGGATTATAGCTTACTTTTCAGTGCCCCTTTTCCTTAGTCTTCTTGAAACTGGGGCAGGTCTTCAGACTTTTTTATTTTGATTTTTTAAACTTTTTGTGTATGACTATGACACTTGGAAGAATACAGCTTCATTATTTGGTAGAATGTCTACCATCTGCTCTTCCCTCATATTTAAATTTAGAAAATGAATTTTTTGGCAAGAATATCATAAAAATGATGCTATGTTCTTCTTAGTGCATAATATTAGAAGATAAAGAATGTCCACGTATTTTATGGCTGGCTGTATTAAATTTCATCATTGATTGACGTGGTTTCTGGCTGGTTTTCCAATGCAAAGTTACTGTCTTCTCCCACGTATTTAATAAGTATCTTACGGGGAGGTACTCTCTATAAATATGTTGTTTTGTAGAAAAATATTGTTTCTATAAAAATCTTGTTTCTCATCATACCTTTACCCACTAATTTTAGTTTCCATTGATAAATCTTGCCTGCAGCAACTATTTCTGTAGTGTTTGCCAACTGATGCAGTCCGTCTATCTTTGTTCATATATAAGTTGGAATTCTGAGGAAAGAGCTTTCACTCTCCCTCATTTCCTTATTTGTTTATGTCAATATAAAACAACAAAGGCAATTTTCTTTGTTTTGTGGGTTACAATCCATTATTTTAGTATTTATTTTGGTCCTTATTGTGTTGTAAAATTAACAAGTGAGAGCTTCTTCAGATTAACTGGTACATCCTTTTGAAAGGCCCATCATTTTTGGAGCATTCCCGTATTTCTTGGCACCATAAGTTGTCCCAGGCTTATCTTGCATTTCCTTGTACTAGCACTGAAATAACCTGGTACTTAAATGAATTCATTTCTCTTTTTCATTTATTTTAAAAATAGTATTTTTAAACTATTTTGAAACTCTAAGTGTGCTCATTATATTTGCAGTATTGTAGTATTATTACTTCTAGGCCCTCTCAGCAGACAAAAATAAAAAGTGTAAGTATGTACACACATACACACAAACATGCACACACATCTACATCTACATCAATGTAACTGTGTATATATATATATACACACACACAAATATGATTTATGTATGTGTATATACAAGTGTGCATAAATACATTTATATACACATATATAAATACATTTATATATTATGTACATATATTAATTTATTGAAATACCTCTGCTTCAAAGCCAACATCACACAGTTCATTCTGGACTTCACCCTTTAATTATGACTCCTTTCTTAAAAAATGAGAAAACTGGCTCTCATTATCTATAATTTGATAGAAAATTTATTGATTTGCTATCTTAGAATGCACTTAAAGTCGTTTCAGAATTAATAACCTTATGGAAAACAAATTTATTAACTAGTGTAAAATATTGTGTACGGTTATTTTTGTCATTAGCTTTACAATTTGTAGTCAAACTACTGTTTTCCAGTATTACTTAGGTTAGTCCTTAACTTTCCCACTCCCTTCCCAATAATGATTTCATTTATTTTTTGCAGAGTTAATTCATTTGTTAACGTTTGCATTTTACTTGAAATTTGCCTCCTTCCCAATTCTCAGTTGATTTTGTCTGTCTGTTTGATTGGTTGGTATTTATTTATTTATCTGGTATGTAGTATACTATCATTATTCCAAAGTGACATCTTTACAAAGACATATTCTCAAGGAGATGCCACTCATCCTTTTTTCCTTCCAGCCAGTTACCATTCCCCCATTCTCTCCTACCCACTCTCTGCAGGCACTCCTCGTTAGTGTCTGGTTTACCTTCCTGTATTTCTTTTTGAAAAAATGTACAGACACATGCGTATTGATTTATGCCACCTTTTTTTTACATGAAAGGTTGCATACTATGATACTGTAAAAGAATGAAGCCTCAATCCTTAATCTTTCCAAGTACTGAATTATTAAAGTTACAAAACTAGAGAATGAGTAAACCATTCTTGAAGCCACATAAACATAAGGTCTTAAATACCAAAGGCAATGTTGTAAAAAGATATTAATAGTTACTCAAATTTCAGCGTAAGCCTCCTCTGAAAGCATCCATAGCAAGATTCTATATGTTATTCAATGATCCAAAATCCAGAAACATTGTAATACTGAACCAACCTTCCACAAAATCGTAACTATTAACTTGGATATAAATGATACTTTGTAACTTCTAATGCATTTTTGCACTCATTATTTTATTAGATACCCCTATCATCTTGTGAGGTAATGAGAAGAAGTTTTCTCATCTTCATTTTTACATGTGGACACACTGGAACTCAGTAACCTGCATGCTTTTCTCCCATCCCCAACATATGATGATACCCTGGAAATCATGCGTTTTGCCTTATCACTCCTCTAGTGCCTAGCAGAGCTACATGGTCCTTACGCAGTGGCCAGGAAACATTGTTTGGACAAGATTAAATCGCAAATCCAAGACAAATAGGGGTGAAGTCAATTGTCCTCATTTAGTGATTCAACAAGCATTGAACATTCAATAAGCATTGGACATTTATCTTATACTTGGTACAAGGGAGAGAAGGATAAGAAATATAAGGATCATGTTTTCAAGAAATTCACTGTTGGTAAACACATATGAATAAACATGCGGTTAGAATATGGTGAGGAAGCTACGATACAGATAAGTGTTACGGTATTCAGAACATACTATATTTATCTATTTATTTATATAAAGTGGCACAAGTGCAGTTTTGCTACAAGGATATATTATACAGTGGTGAAGTGTAACCATTACCCGAAGAGTGTACATTACACACATTTAGTAAGTATAGCCCTTTAGGATCTTGGGGTAACTGAGGGGGAGACCGATAGCTTTTGGTATAGGGACCTTCCCGGGGCCTGGAATATTTCATCCTTCTCTTTTTTTTCTCCCATTGACACTTTTGTAACTCATGCTTAGTCTTTGAGTCTCATTCTTCACTTTATTTTTCTTCCTTGAAGATGCTCCTATTCTGATTGGATTTGAGAATCCTCATTTGGAGTTTGCTCTCACTCTGTGTTTTTCTGCATTCAAGTATTTGTTTTTCATAAGGTATAAACGCTTGAGGTAAAAAGTCTTATTAATTGCCACTATCTTGTCACACTGCATAGTGGAGAAAACATGGGTCCCATTACTGAGACTGTTTTCCTGGTATGGCAGAATGGAGTAGGCATTGGGACATCAAAGGCCAACTGAATCTGAGTTCTGCTCCTCCCAGCTATGTGATTTTGGACAACTTGTTTAACCTCTTTAAAGTGCTATTTTCCTTTTTCCGAAATGTAAGGATAAAAATGGTATTTACTTCAAGCTCTATTGTCAGAATTTAATATCAAACATAGTAAATGTAAGGTGCTTATAAAATATCTGCCATTTAGAAAATATCTGTTAGTGAAGGGCTAACTATTATTATTCCATCCTTTACCAGACTTCTAGACTACAAATCACTCTGTTGTCTCCTCTCTCCCAATGACCCCACAAGACATAAACCAGCAGGCAGGAGGAGCACTCCAGGAACTGCCCCTTTGGCCCATGAATCTTTCTACCTGTTGGTTCCCAATGTCACTTCTAGACTGTTGTGTATTGTCTGTCTTCCACCTCTTCCCTGAAAGTCTTATTCCAATGTGCTAGTTAGGCCCTTTCAGTTCCAGTGTCTTGGTCGTGAGGCCAATACAAATGTAGACCCTTGGGGATTGGAGCATTCTTTGAATTTTGATAATCAGAGGGTCTATGCCCAAATGAGTACTAATGCCAATCCATAGTTCCCAGATTTCTGAACTATCATAGTGGGAAGGAATCTACAGGGAAGGATTCATTTTACAGATGGAAAAAGCTGAGGTCATAAATCAAATTAGTAATATAACCAGGTTTAGAACTCAATCTGTTCTCTCCAAAGGTTGAATTTTTTCCAACCCATAAATGGGCACATGAAAAGAACAAATCAGATCACTGAATTTATTCTTCTCAGACACGTAAGTCTGAATTCTCTTCTAGTATATAGATATGGAAATCCTTGGGAAATCTAAGCCAATTTTGATTTCTTTTTTGAGATCTGTCTCTGAGGATTGAGAAATTAAATGTTTTAGACATTGGAAATCTCAGTGCTATAGAGGGAGTTGTGTTCCCTCCCAGACCCTCCCACCCCATCAAATGTTGAAGTCTTAACTTTCAGCGTGACTGTATCTGGGGATAGGGTCTTTAGGAGGTAATTAAGGTTAAATGAGGCCATAGGGTAAAATCCTATTTCAACAAGAAGGTAGCCTCTAAGAAGAGAAGCAGATCTCTCTCCCTCTGCTATGTGATGACATAGTGAGAAGGTGTCCATCTGCAAGCTAGGAAGAGAGTTTTTGCCTAAACCTGACCATGCTGGCACGCTGATCTTAGATTTCCAAACTCTGGAACTGTAAGAAAGTAACTTTTCAATTGTTTAAACCTCCCAGTCTATAGTACTTTTTATGATAGCCCAAGCTGACTACCACATTTGCAATGAAGGTAAATTTTAATTCTTTAACAAATACAGTCTGTAGTTGGCTTCTTAGAACTTGGGCAATAGGGCATTAGTTTATAAAGTTATTGTTTTTCCATTAAGTGCTCTCCAATTCTACTAGAACTGATATTAGTGAAAGCACAATGATAATGCTAGGTGAGAAGCAGAAGCAGAAAGGAAGAAGCTTAGAAAAATATATAATATTGTGTTTTCCATAAGAGGACCAATATTTGAAATGGCAATTATCAGAATTGGGGAGTCATATGAAGTAATGATGAAGAGCCCCTCTTGTATTCCAGCAGCAAATGGGCATGATTCTCTTCCTATCCTCCCATCAGTACAAAACTGCTCACAGTGGGACACTGGGATTCCTTGCTCTGGTCTAATTTTAAGTAAATAAAATGAAGCGGCACTTTGCCACATCCTTCTGGAAACTATTCCAAAATTGAGCAGATCTCATCTTTCGAAAATGTTCCCTGAGTAATGGAAACATGAGGAAGGGGAATACGCTACAGACCCCGGATGTATCTTTCAACCACAGTGGAATGCAATATACCAGACACACTGTTCAGTGGTCAGGGTGGACGTGGGAAAGATTTGAAGGATAGAACAGTAAGCTCTGCTGTCATCTTAAATCACTCCCACTGCTAGATGCTCTTAAGGATGAAATCTCACAATGCTAGGCACAGTGGGAAGGGTTTAATCCCCTTTCAATCTATGACATGTAGATATTGTTACATGGAAGCTACCATCTAGCTAACAGGTTAGTTTTTTAATTTTCATATAAAGTTAAAATGCAGAGGGGGAGTGGAAGAGACACATTCCACTTGGAATCTTTCTACCTACCTGTGTAGAACTGTAACCCAGATAATAGGCAGGGCCTCTCTGAATCTTGAGATTTCAATATGTGTTTCAGCCTTCAGATTTACACTCAAATCCAGAGCTGATTTTAAAATTTCTCTGAGTTGCTAGGAAGTTTTTTTCTGAAAATCGTCTTTGTTTCCTAACTTTAGCATCTATGTGTGCCCTTTTGTTCCACATCCTAACTCTTTATTTCCAAAACTCCACTACTCAAGTCTTAGACTGCAGTGTGCTGAAAATATTTTCAGTTGTCCAGCCACTAAAATGTTTTCACTGTCTCTTCTTCATCGTCATCTCAACCTATTTTGATCTTCCTGCCTCTTGTCTCTAATCTCTTCCCCATAAGCTGAGCTCCAGCCCTTATTTCCAGAAGGGAAACAAAAATTTATCCTGATTTAATGGAGTCTAGTGAGGGATCGTTTACTGTTGCACAGAAATCATTGTCTTTGGAACTTTTCCTTCACTAAGCCATCCCAAGGGGCTTATTAAGGCATTTCTTTATTTTAAAAAATAATTTTACCCCAAAGGGAAATTCTGACATCAGAGCCTAAGATGAGGTAAGCATTTCGTTCTGCTGTATTTTCAACTGCTGCTCTACCACTCTGATTGCCATAGAGCAGGACAATCAGGATTTCTGCGCCTATGAAAAGGTTCTGTACCAAGGCCAGATCATCCTTCTCCTCTGTCAGGCTACTCAACCTGACCCAACTACATTATTCATTGCTACGAAGTGAGTTTTCGAAGGTCTCTGTTACATGCAAGTATCAGTTAGAAATTTGTTGTGGCACAATAGAAAGGCATGTCCCTGTGTACTGAGGACAATTGCTATTTGAAATCTATCTGTTATATGGCCCAGGACCATTCTCAACTTCCTTTTTTTCTCTTTTAATCTGGAAAGTAGGATTGTATTAATCTGCTCGGTGGGGTTAGTTGGAAACAGAAATATCGAAGAACACGTGAGTATAAAGAATGCTTTGCAAATGGTCAGTTATATATTGCTAATGTTACTTATTATGACTCGTCAGTCATTTCTACTGTACATTTTTCGTAAATTGAACTTACTGGGTTTCAGAGTGAAGATTCTTTAGGACAGATAAGCTGTGTGTGTGTGTGAGTGTGTGTGTGTGTGTGTGAAGGAGCTTTTACATGAAGAGATTTACCGTAAGAAACTAACACCTGTAATTTTGGAGGCTGGCAATCACCATGGTTTGCAAGTTTGCTGGGTGAGCTCACAACCTGGAGATCCAGGCTGATGGTTGAGTTTCATTCCTAAGGCCAGCGGACTTGAACCCCAGTTTATGTCTGAAGGTAGGAAAAATGCTGATGTCTTAGTTTGAAGGCAATTAAGCAGGAAGAATCCTTTCTTACCTTTCTTAGAACAGAAAGGGTCAGCCTTTCTGTTCTACTCAGGCCTTCAGCTGATTGGATGAGGCCCACCCACATTAGGGAGGGCCGTCTGCTTTACTCAGTTTAACAATTTAAATGTTAATCTCATCTAAAAGCACTTTTATGGAAACACCTAGAATATTGTTTAACTAAATATCTGGGCATTCCATGGCCCAATCAAGTTGACACATAAAATTAAGCCATCACAATATCATAAGAAGTGCAGGAGATCCAAGGACAGGGACAGAAAGAGATGTAAATGGGAGAACCAAACCCGCTGGATTGGAAAGGTTCCAGTGATCCCCTAGTCTAGGTTAATTTGCTCATTTAGAAGATGAAAACGCTAAGTCCAGATAGGCATCTAGGGTGTGTTACAGGTAGGTAGTTAGGCATGAGCCAGACAGAAGAGGGCTCTTCCCCCACCCACTAGAAATGTCAGGTGCTGATTTAGCAATTTTTGCATTGCCTCTCTGAGAGTGATGATTCTGCAGCATCAAGGAGAGGCCATTTCCTGATAGTCCACACCTGTTAACATCAAAATGGTAAAGAAGGGAGAAGAAACTTCCTGGGCATGCATGTTAAGGGGAAAATGGCAAAATATGATCTTCCAGGTAAACTCCACTGGAAAAGGGAAAAAAGCGTCAGATGGGCATGCCTGTAACTCCTTAAACACGTTGCTCATGCTCACTTCCCAAGGCTTAGAAGGGCTCTGTGCATGGGGGCAGCCCACCCCAAGGAAAGAATCATGGGAAAGAGGCGAGTTTATCAAAGTCCCAAGATCACGGCAAAACGGCGCACTTGACCTTCTATCTTTAACCTTCATGTGCTTTGTGGGCCTTTTCCATGCACACCTTCCTTTCCTTCCTATTCTAAGGCATTTAAAAATAAACTTTCATTCCTGCTCTGGAAATTGCCTCAGTCTTCTCTTTTTCTGCTTTATACCACTCAGTTGAATTATTTCTTCTTAAGAAGCAAGAATTGAAGTTGCTGCAGACCTGGACAGATACATCCATCGGCAACAAGGAGTAACTCAGATCTCTTTCCTGTAATGGGTGGAGTCACAAAAGGAGAGGGTGCAGGACCCAGATCAGAATCCCCTGTGCCCTAACATCTCCTCTCCCCCTTTACCATGTCTGTGTCTCTCTTTTCCCAAGGAAATATTCAAACAGTGCATTAACTTTTCAGAGTAAGGCTTTCTTTTTTGTTTTTATAAGTGGACATTGAAGGGACTTTACATTTGACAATGTAAAGCTTTTAAATTTGAGGTTTCATGATCTTATTAGAAAAGTTTGAAGAACAATTTATACTTTATCTGTTTCTGATACCTTTGATGGTGAAGTCAGATCCCTGAGCTAGGAGGCAGACAGAGCATGTTCGTGTTATCCTGAACAAATGATTCATGTCATCATGGATGCTCTGGGCTGGCAGGCAATAGAAAGGCATTTTAACCACCTCTCCCCCACAAGGGGTAGTAATACCAAATAAAAACACCTACAAAGCAGGTGTCCCCTTTGAATATCTCCGAAAAGGAGCACTGACACCCATTTTCTGAGAACCTTTTGTCCATCAGGCACTTAAACCAGCATTTCAATGTGTTATGAATTTAATTCCAATAACCAATTTATGTGGCAGTTATTATCTATACTTTAAGGTTGAGAAAATTAATCTTGTGAAAGATGCAACATTTTGGCCAAAGTTCAGGACACATTAGTTGTACAATTGCTTTCCAACCTAGGTGTGTGTTTGCCTGCAAAGTCTGTATACCATGTAGCAGTTAGGAGCACAGATTTTGGTATCACCTGAGTTTGGATCCTAAGTCTTCACCTTTTTAACATTATAGCTCTGGCCTTGCAGCCTGTTTCTTCATCTGAAAAGAAAAGGGAAGATAATACTAAACTCGGAAAGATTTCATGAGGATCGAGTCTGTTTGAACTGCTTTCCATCGCACCTTCCATATGTAAATGCTCAGCAAATGATAGCTGTTATTAATAATACAACTCTTAGTAGCTTCATTGGCGCTGCTATCAAGACTGAATCTAATGCAGTGATGCAGATAACTTCCTCTGCATCTACAGCCTTCATTCACTTCAGAAACTCATGCTAGGAGCAGCTATTTTCTTTCCCCCCTTCTCTCCTCACCCTATAGCAACAGAGACAAAATCCATTATTTACACTGCCTCAAACAGCCTGAGCTTTAGCAAAACAAACATAATCATTAGAATATTCAACTAAGATTTCTGCCACTTCTGTCTTCATGGGATAGGTGTTCTTTATCAGAGCAAGTGACAGGTACATCCATTCAGTGGGTGAGAAACAGCTTTTTGTTAGGTGCATTTCATTAATTCATGGCCAAGAAGAGAACCCCAGACAAAGGTAAAAACAATTCTGCCTCTAGCTGTACCTAATTGTCCAGCAGCAGAAAGGAGTGTGATGGGGGTGTCTGTCAGTGTTTGAAAGTAGAGCAGATGTTTTCAATTGCTCCCTTCTTTGTAATTCTACCCTGGAAATAAGAATTTTAAAACTAGAAAATAATAGGAATACATGAACCTCACAAATGGACATACGTGGTTAAAAAAAAAAAAAGATGAACAGCATGGGATAACAGAATGAACACATTTCATATTTAAAGCCATTGAATGGGAGGGAGTATTTGGGAATATTTTTCCAATCAGATCTGTACCCAGGGTATGCAATTGTACCTCTAAATACCGTGTAATTTGAAAAACAAATTAGCAGGTTTTGTTGAATGAGCTTTTTATAATAGAAAAATAGCAGTTTTCTTTATGATGCCAGGATTCAGCATTGGTCAACAATTGTCTGAGAAGCTTTAATATTCTAACAGATTTTGTTTACAATCAGAAAATATTGGTAAATATCATATAATACAAGGATGTATAAATGGTTCTATATGCTATACTTCAATAGAGTTCTATAAGAACTCTAAAAATAACTTGAAGTCAGTGTCACTGAAAGTAAAGAGTCAGAAAGAACCCAAAAAATGAATGATTCAGTGGAACTAACTTATTCATTTTACAGATGGGGAACTAAGATATAAACAAGTTAGCTTGCCTAAGGTCAGAAAATGAGTCAAGGACAGAACAGAACCACGTCATCAAATTTAGAGAAACCTGTACTATGTGAGTAAATAATTATATTTCTTTCTTTCTAGTAGAGTGCAATAATTTGAAGGGTGATTAAAACAATTTGAATTCCAGTTTTCAAGCTTATCTAGTAAATGCTCAGTGTACCAAAGAAAGAGCATACTAATTCAAGAATATAATGCCATTTTTTACTTTCTGCAGTCTTGCTTTGACATGATAATGAGAAAACAATCAGTCCAAAATGAGTCTTAGATAGGAATCAGCACCTTTGAAAACAAATGTCTCCGACAGGAAAAAGCATGTTCATACCTGCTTCTTGAAAGGAGATATTCTATGGCCTCATTAAGAGGAAAGCAGATTACATAGTAAGGAAGTGAGATTTTAAAACTGCTCTAGGTGTTTCACAATATCTTTTTGACATCTTAGAATCCCATTCTTTAGAGGGAACTTAGGCGCTACCTTGAGCCATCCCGTCTGTGCAGCATACAATCCCTGGGCAGCATTCACTGGGCACAAAAGCCCAGCTATATTTTGAAGCCTTCATTAAAATAATACAGCTAGAATTTGAGATATGAGTTTGAACATTCTCTCAGCTGATAGAACATTCTTTCTTATTTTCCCTTTGCCCTCTCCAGAGCTGCATTTCTTAGTCTTTGTTGGGCCTTCAGCAACCTCTAAGAGTAAGCCCTGGAAACCAGCATTCTCAGCAAACTGACACAAGAACAGAAAATCAAATACCGCACGTTCTCACTCATAAGTGGGTGTTGAACAATGAGAACATACGGACACAGGGAGGGGAACATCACACACCGGGGCCTGGGGAGTGGGGAGCTAGGGGAGGAATAGCAGGGGGTGGGGGGATTGGGGAGGGGTAGCATTAGGAGAAATACCTAATGTAGATGATGGGACGATGGATGCAGCAAACCATCACCATGGCACATGTATACCTATGTAACAAACCTGCACGATCTTCACATGTACTCCAGAACTTAAGGTATAATAAATTCATTTTTTTAAAACACACACACACACACACACACACACACACACACACACACACAAAAGTGAGCCCTGATCCGAAACTGTCATTTAGATATTGGAGACCATGATCATGTGCTCCGCATCCCTTCTTGTTTATAAACCACTACCCAGTTCTTGCCAGTTGGAAACACTCCACAGTGTTTGGTGCTGTCATGGTTAATTTTACATGTTATTTTGGCCAAGTATAGTGCCCATTTTTTTGGTCCAACACCAGTCTAGATGTTGCTGTGGAGGTATTTTTTAGATGTGACGAATATTTAAATCAGTAGACTTTCAGCGATGCAGATTATCTTCCATGATGTGTGTGTATGTTTAGAGGAGATGTCTTCCAATCATTTGAAAGTCTTGGGAGCAAAGACTGAAGTTATTTTTCTGTGGAGAACCTTGCCTAAAACAGGTGCTGTGCCTCTATAATAATTTGCAGAAGTAAACAGAAACCAGCATCACAGATTGAGATAGTGAATTACTGTGATGCACTAGGGTTTTCAAGAGCCTTTCACAATTGCGGAAAAATCAAATATCTTCCAATACTCAGTAAATTGAGATACTTACAGATGTTTGGTGAGGATAGATACATGTGAAGAACATAATACAAGACCTCTAGCCTGTTGCCCACATTGTAGACAAGCCAGCATTAGGAATGACATTAGTTTGAGAGATGAAGGGTGTTTCATCTCTCCAGTGACAGCAATGGCAAGAAAAACAAGTCTTCCATGGATACAGGGATTGAACACTTATAAACGATTTTTGCAATTGTTGTATCAAAGGATTCTGACTTCAATCCCATAAAGTAGATATTGACTCCATTTTATAAATACAAATGAAGGCCTGTGACTATAAAATTATTTGCACAAGACCTCTAAATGCATACGTGGTAGAACTCCAAGTCTGATATTCTCCCCAGCACATCTTTCCATGGCTTTCTCTGAACAAATAGGCAGAAGAGAGATGAGATTCTTCTGTGGCTATGCTGCTCACTCAAGGGAGTCTGAACCATTTGGACCAGGAAAAGCCAAAAGGAAAGGCCTCTGCCAAGGTCAGACCATGCATGGCTTGAAGTCATTGTTCTGCACTCCAGCCCCAAGAACTCAGCGAGATCGATGAAAGCATACATTGAGAAATAAAAGTCATGAGAAAATTTTACAAATTAGCTGGTTTTCATTTCCTGTTGGCTTTTCCAGCACATGCTTGGCACCAGATGAAAGTAATGTGGTAATGCAGTAAAATATCCCTGTGAGACACTATCTGCTTAGAGACAGGAGGCAGTGAGACGCTTTAGCCCTTGATGCCCTAAGGGCCCATCTGGACATCCTGAGGTTTTCTCAGAAGCCAGTGTTCGCTGTGAGAATAGATTTTTTGTCATATCAAGTAAGTTTGTTTTTTAGGGAATTTCAAGGCACCAACATTGTAGTACTATCTGCCTTTCCACTGCTGGCTCTGATTTGAAAATGCCAATAAAGTTGGTTTGCTTTATGTTTACCCGATCTCTTAAAAAAATGTGCAAGCTCAATCTTGTCTTGTCCTAACTGGCATAATTATTCATCATGGATGTGTTTCACAGGATTAGAACCAGTAACAGGAAGTCACAGTGTGCCCTATTTTAACAAAAACAAATGTCTAGGGCCCGAACATGGAAAACAGACTCAACAAGGGAGTGAATCCTCACATTGGAAATAATTCTCATGATGTAATAGTGACAGCTATGATTTATTGAGCACGTACTATGGGCCAGCTATTTTACTGATGTTATTTATAATGTGTATAACTACTCTGCAAAGCTTGTGAAAGAAAATTGATACTTGGTGAAGGAAAGTAACTTGCTGAAGGTCACACAGTTAGAAAATATCTAACCCAGGCTGATTTCTCCAGCAGGTGTTTCTGCTACTACACTGAAGTGCTTGTCTACAGATCATATGTAAAACATGTTAATTATTTATAAGGAAGATATATATACATATTGATATTGATATGGAATTTAAATTTTAATTATTTATGAGGAAGATATACATATATATATATATATACTGGTATGGAATTTAAATTTTAATTATTTATAAGGAATATATATATATATACACACACACATACACACACTGATATGAAATGTAAATGAAATTCCTGACAAAAACAGCTATTTCATTAAAATAAGTACACTTATCTTTTAGGACCTAGAAACTGGTGACAGTTATATTAGGTGTTCTATCATTATTTGTGAATTAAAAATTGCATCATTTATTCTGATTTTCCAAACGGTTGTATTTACTACCTTGTCTCCTACCATCCCATCAGAAAAGTTTATAAAAAGAAAGTCATTAATTGTTTTCAGCAAGTATGCACAGAGCACATACACTTGTGATAGATAGAGTTCTAGGCAATGGGACACGGTTACGGGAGAAAACATTCTAGTTTCTAGAGAGGACACAACTTAGGGATGACAGACTTATAAACTGACAATGTCAAACAATGTGATAAGTCATATAGGTATGGGTATGTGGGTCCTAAGACGACACAGAGGAAGACTCTATAGACAGCCTTAGAAACCATCTTTCTCAGCAAACTGACACAAGAACAGAAAAACAAACATCGCATGTTATCACTCATAGGCAGGTGTTGAACAATTAGAACACGTGGACACAGGGAGGGGGGGATCACACACTGCGGTCAGTAGGGGGGTCTAGGGGAGGGACTGCGGGGGGTGGGGAGGGTAGGGAGGGATAATGAGGGGTGAAATACCAGATATAGGTGATAGGGGGATGAAGGCAGCAAACCACCTTGCCATGTATGTACCTATGCAACAATCCTGCATGATCTGCACATATACCCCAGAACCTAAAGTACAATTAAAAAAAAAAAAAGAAAGAGCTAAAAACCTGGAGTATTCCAGTGCCTGGCCAAATGCAACAATCCTTTGTTTTCTCATGTTTTCATACATTCAGATAGGTTTTTCCTTATGTGTAATTTTAAGTTATTCTCCTAGAGTTAGAGGACCATGAAATTTGAAAAGTGTGATGGTCATTTTAAAATCAGATGTTTGGTTTTTTTTTGCTATAGAATAGAGTGGAAAATTGAAAAGCTTCACTAGCACACAATACTTAGTAACCCTAGATATAAGAGGGTTGTGAATTCATTTGTGTGTTTCATATGACTTCTTATTATATCTAGGGTTTCTAAGCGTTGCATAGTAGTGGAGCTTTTCAGTTTCCTATTCTATAGCAAAAAACAAACATCTGATTTAAAAACGACCAACAAACTTTTCAAATCTCATTCAGCAAAGGTGATAAAAGGAACTGAGATCTTGATAATGAGCAAAAAAATAGGTGCTATAGCTGCCTTAAGAAGGCAGAGTCAGGGTGGGGGAAAATGTTGAGGGCTGTTGTTTGGGGTCTTTGTGCTAGAAAAATTGGGGTTCAAGCTCCAGTGGAGTCAGGAGAGGAGAATCTGTGCATACTCAGGGTGAGGGCTGAAATTTAGACTTCTGCATTAAGCCAAACTCTCAAAGATCTACACCTTCAGTTAAAAGTGGAATAAACTCAAACCTGCCTTTCTGAGCAACCATATTGTTCACAGAAACCTGTCCCTATGGGCAGCTTGGAGCCTGGGAGATCATACCCCAGTCTATGGTATGCTGTGTTATCTCCTTTTTATGAGAACATCTCTCTGTATTTTATATAATTTTCCATTAAAATAAGCTGATTTCACTTGCCCTTGGCTCTTAAAAATATGGTGAAATATTTCATGATATGAAATGTTTTTTGATAAACTTGCCTAAATAAATGCACATTAGAAGGGTTTGTTCTAATTTACATTTTCTCCAAGTGCATATTGCAAAGCCCATTCTTATACTTTTATGCCAACCTCTGGGTAATATACAAAATATAGTTCAATCTATGCCAATTTAATAGGACAAAAATAACACATCTTGTAAAATTTAAAGCGCATATATTGTAATGGTTCCCACGTGAAGTCAAACACCCGTTGACTTGTGTATTGACTGGTTGTTTCACCTGTTTCCAGTTTTTCAATTCAGCTGCTTTTACTTTTCCTTCTTTGTTGATGACAGCTAAATCTACTTGTTATTTATAGAGCATGCATTTCTCTGTTTCAAACAGCATTTGTAATGCTTAAATTGCTGTTATTCATTGAATCCTTACAATAAACCCTACAGGTTAGGTACTATTATTGTCCCCCTTGATACAGAGGGCAAAACTGGTTCAGAGATGTTAAGCAACTGATAAAGCCAGAATAAAAATTGGGGGACTTAATCTTTCTGTTTAGTATTTCTGCTGACTGTTACTCATGTTGAATTATTTTGTTGTGTGCTTTGTAATTAAAAAATGGTGAGCTTATCTTCAGTGAGGTTTTATCTAGAAAAACCTAGTGAGACCTGAGATGAAGACATGATCATCCAGAGAAGATTAATTTAATTTTAAATTTAATTTAAATTTAATTTAAAATTAATTTTCCTTTATTAGACATTCTAGATATTGCACTAGCAATTTGTAAAAATGTTACTGACATATAATTAATATGCCATAAAGTGTACTTGTTTTAAATAAACAATTCGCCAAAGCAATTTTGAGCAAAAAGAACAAAGCTAGAAACATCACACAACCTAACTTTCTGTATACTATAAAGCTATAGTAACCAAAATGGTGTGGCACTGGCCTTAATAATAGAACAATAAAACAGAATAGATAACACAGAAATAAATCCACACACTTACAGCTAATTGATTTTCAACAAAGATGTCAAGACACAGTCTCTTTAACAAATAGTGCTGGCAAAACTGCATATTCAGTTTTCTTCATATGCAGACAAATGAAAACTAGACCCCTATCTCTCACCAAATACAAAAATCTACTCAAAATGGGTTAAAGACTTAAATGTAATACCCAAAATGATAAAACTACCAGAAGAAAACATATGGGAAACATTTCATGGCCTTGGTTTCAGCAAAGATTTTTTGAATAAGAACTCGAAAGCACAAGCAAACAAAAGAAAAATAGACAAATAGAATCACATCAAGTTAAAAAGCTTTGTCACAGCAAAGGAAACAATAAGCACACTGAAGAGACATCTAATGGGAGAAGAATTTTCCCACTATCTATCTGACAAAGGACTAATATCCAGAATATATAAGAAATTCAAGCAACTCAATAGCAAAAAAATAAATAACCAAATTTAAAAATGGACAAACTACTTGAATAGACATTTCTCAAAAGAAGACATATAAATGGCTAACAGGTACATGAAAACATGTGTAGTATCACCAATCATCAAGGAAATTAAAATCAAAACCACAATGAGATATTACTTCACCCCATTTTGAGAATGACTATTATCAAAACAAAAACAAAAAATCCACAAAACTGGTATAGACGTAGAGAAAGGGCAGCTCTTTTTTAAAATTATTGTTATTATTTTTTTTACTTTTAGAGACAGGCTCTTGCTCTGATGCACAGGCTGGAGTACAGTGGCCCAATCATGGCTCACTGCAACCTAGAACCCTTAGGCACAAGGGTATCCTCCTGCACTAGCCCCTTAAGTAGCTGAGACTACAGGCACACACCACCATGTGTGGCTAAAAAAGAGGAACTCATGCACTGTTGGTGGGGATGTAAATTTGTAGAGTCTTTATGGAAAACAGTGTGAAAACTTTTCACAAAATTAAAAACTAAATTACCATATGATCCAACAATTGCACTACTGGGTAGACATATCCAAAGGAAATAAGTATGTTGAAGAGATATCTGCACTCCCATGTTTATAGTAGCACTGTTCACATTATCCAAGATATAGAATCAACCTAAGTATTCATCAACAGATGAATGTATAAAATGCATAAAGAAAATGTGTGTATATACACAATGGAATACTATTCAGACGTTAAAAAGAGTGAAATCCTGTCATTTATGGCAACCTGAGTGAACTTGGAGGACATTATGGTAGGTGAAATAAGCCAGACACAGAAAGACAAAAACCACATGATCTCACATACATGTGGAATCTAAAAACATTGATATTATAGAAATAGGAAGTAGAATTGTGGTCACCAGAGGCTGGAGAGTGAAGAGGGGAGCAGGATGGGGAGAGATTAATTAATAAATACAATGTTATGGTTAGAGAGGAATAAGTTCTGGTCTTCTATTGCCCAGTAGGGTGACTATGGTTAACAGCATTGTATTGTATGTCTCAAAATAGCTAGAAGAGAGAATTTTGAATTTCCTTATAACAAAAGATTATACATGTTTGGGATAATGCTAAATATCCCCACTTTGATTATTATACAACCTTGCCTTGAGTTAGGGCAAACTCTAAGGAACAAAATGCTCTAGAGTTTCCTCAGCAACAGGCTGAGAGTGAGGCTTCACCCAAAATCACGTACTTTCTTGGTTTTGTCTCATCCCTCCTGCTTTTACCTTATTGATCTTTCCTACAAGCATATTCTTAATAAATACCATGTGCGTGATTTATCATCTCAGACACTACTTTGGGGAAAGTTGACCTAAGACACAGAGTTAGTAAGTACTGTTTCCCATTTCTGTATTCAAATTTTGCACCTCTACAGAAGGGAGGAAAGTAAGATTCAGAGAGGTTCATATTTTTTTCTCAAGGCCATACAGTCGGTAAGAGACTTAAGTCTAATATTCTAAAATCTAGTAATGTGAGTTGTACCACATTATCCCTTAAAGATTATCATAGAGAAGTAAATCTGATAAGAACCGATCCTACACTTGATCTTAGCCAAAAGGCTGAGAAGTGACAGGGTAGTAAATGAATTATAATGAGCTGCAAAGATTCCTTAGAATCTCCAATTTAAATTGTGTTTATACTCTGAGTATAAGTTTCTTCATTTATGAAATTAGGACACTGTTATTATTGTCAGTGTCTTTCCTTTTTTAAGATTAAATGGAAAAACATAGGGAGCACACTTTGGCATATGACTAGATATTCAGTATATACTTTTCCTTCATTGAAGAGCCAGTATAAAGAAACTTTAACCCAATAAGGACTCAGGTGATCAAAATTTGTTTGACCAACCACAGGGGTTTTTTTTTTTTTGTAGCAAAGCCTCCATTTCTGGAAAAATACTGAAAAATAACAGCTTTGTCAGTCCCTCAGACATAATGGACTATATCAACATCTCCACGGACTTGGTGGATAAAGAATGAAGAATCATATGTTTTGAAGGTTTCTTAATAAAGCCTAGCTCTCTTCCAAAGAGGAAAAGCCACAGAAGACAGGCATGCCACATTTAAAACTGTACTAACCCAGTAGCCCTTCCTAACTGCTAAGTAGGCAATTCCCAGGAGCCCAGAAAGAAAATCCAGGAGGATATAAACATGAAATGAATCAAGCATGCAAGATTTTCAAGCAAAATCAAGCAATATTTTCTTTCTCTTTTTTTCCTTTTGTTTTGATGTGTGTTTGTGTATGTGTGTCAATATTTATTTTTATCATCAGAACGTTAGTATTCAGAGAAAGGAAAATACTTCTTGAATGAGATGTTTGTAGGGAAAATTACAAGGGAGAGGAGGCTGACTTTGACCCAGCAAATGCCCTCTGAGGATTGGGGTGGATCAGAATGGTTTCTAATATTTTTCCTACTCCCCTAATGGAAGTAAAATAACAACGTGAAATAGAGGGGATGGAACAGCCAGCAGGAGGATAAATACCAAGGAAGCGATATAAACACAGCCCCAGTTTCCCCAGCGAGTAAGAGAATGAGGAATGTGTTATTTATCTCTCTTTGCAATCTGCAAGGCAGAGTATGGAGCTGCCCACTTTGGGAATATCTTCTATAAACAATCAAAGAATTTCAGGATGGGAGTTTGAGATGCAGTGAAAGGAATAAAGGAGATTAAGAATTTCTCTGAACTCCAGATCTTCATACACCTCTTCCAAGAAGCCTTTCTTCATCTTCCCTGCCAGTGAAATATACCCTCTTTACAAAAGAGGTACTTTAGAAGTCATTGATTATGCCATCCCCACTAATCATTTTAGAATATAAAAATTAATGCAACTTGGCTAAATGAGTTATTAGGATTGCTCTGCATTTGCAGGTGAGTATGTAGTGTAGGTTCTGGAATTAAACCACCTAGCTTGAACCTTGCATTCATTACTTATGAAGTGTATTACATTGGAAAAGTGATGTACTGTTCTCAATCCTCTATTTCCTCATCTGTAAAACTAATGATTTTTACTTAACAGGATTTCTGTAAGAAATCAATGTGGTAATATGCACAAAGTTCTTAGTACTATGCCTAGAATATATTAAGAGTTCCATAAAATCTAGGACTTAGTCCTGTTTTTGTTTTTATTGCTGTTATTACTATCATTATTAATATCCATTAAGAAACAGAAGTAGAATCAAAATTCATTTTTTCCATTTTCAAATTCATCCTTCTTTTCTTTCCACTTTGTAATTTCTAATCCCTTAAGGTTTCACGTTGCTTTAGCAAAATTTACTGATCTAATATATAATGACTGGTGACATATACCTCTGATGCAATGAGATAGTAGGTAGTTTATGGAATTTTTCAGACCAGGCCTTTACTCACACCAATCCAATACATCTCAGAAAATGTTAGCCAGGTAAACACAGATTGATCTCATCTAAATATAGAGAAGACTGATGGATTTGTCATTGCAAATTGAGTCAACCATCTTTGATAAGGTGTTTGCTATGAATGGAAATGACTAAAATTTATTCTTATAGGGAAACTTTAATCTTTTTGTTAGAAAGAACAGGGCTATGATAGGTAAGGACTTGCAGAATCGATGTCCCTTGTACTGGGCCTTGAAGAATGTGTATGTCTTCGATGAAGTAAGAAGGTAAGAGAACGTATTGTGGGTGGACCAACCACATAAGCAACGGGATAGAGGACTAGAAAAATTTACTCATAATAATATTCTTTATTCCTTGGGCTTCCTCTTGAAAGGCATTTTCTTAAAGATGCATTCCTCATTACCCAAGTTCAATAGTGTTCACCTTTTTCTCTCCCTCATAGCATACTACAGTTTTCCTTCAAATTATATATTATAATTTAAAACTGAGTATCTATTTATGTATGTTGATGGGGATGGATTGGAGTAGAGTGGTGTGTGTGTGTTTTAATTCAGTCTCCCCTATTAGGCTGTAAGTTTGTTTTATGAGGATATAAATCAGGTCTATTTTTACATGCAGTTGTATTCTCAGTGTCTAGCACCATGCATACCTGACACATTGTAAACGCTATTACATGTTTTTTCATTGAATGAATGGATGGATGAATGAATGGATTAATAAAGTGACTCACCTGTACAGAGGGTGGTGCTCTGCTATAGAAATAGAGATATGGATGAGGAGCAAGGTAGGTCATTCTGTCCATGTCCCCAAGAAGGCTGTGGATAAATCCCTATTCCTCTCTTAGCCTTCATTGTTTTTCTGTAAAGTCAGAGCTGAAGGCACTACATGGGTTTTCTGGTGCTAAAGTTCTGGAATTTTTAATGCTTCTTTAATTATTTACTGAGAAGTATTTGCATTATGCTAGTTAGTACCCATTAGTAAAAACACAAGATATGATGGTGCTTTTTAATATACAAAGAAAGAATGGTTGAGAGTTCTTTTTTCTTTATTATATAAATATACATTGAGCTACATACAAGGTCTTAGGGGAAGCAGAGATAAATACATACGAGGTCTTAGGGGAAGCAGAGATAAGTAAAGAACATGGCCCCTGACTTTGAGCAAGATAAATGGAGAATGAAAGAGGAACAAAAGAATGAGAATTAAAAATGACAAGAAAAATGAGAAGAAAGATGAGAGAAATGTAAAGGAGAAGTAAAAGAAAGTGAGGATGAAAAGGAGAAGGAGGAGGAGATGGCATGATTTCTTGAGCATGGTGCCAAGTATTTTATGCATCTTATGCTATTTTGCTGATGTTGAAACTGAGGCTCTAATAGATTAACTCTAAAGTTATTGGTAGGACCTGGCTTACTTCCAAAGCTGACTACCTTATGATCTTAATATTGGGCCTCTGATTTCTCTCTGCCTGGTGAAACCAGATACAGGAAAACAGAGAGATGCAATGATGTGGCAAGGGACTTGAGCAAGACCTGCATCCTTTGCATTTGTAATCTAAGACCAAAGGCCCTGTCCTCTTGTTCTCTGGAGTCTTCCTCTTAGTACCTTGGCATGCTTATGTTGCCCCTGAGCTTAAAAGAAAAATAAAAAGAAAAGAAAGGAAAAAAAATGTTGCTACAGTAAACTGGAGGAAGAAAGACTTTTTTCCCCCAAAGAAAGAGGAAGCTTGCAGAAGTTTGGGGTAAAGACAGGGCGGGGAGGGGGCAGGAGAGGATCAAACTGAAGCCTAAAGGGTTTTGGCTCCTTTCCTCAATTCTTCCTTTTCTTTGCAGCTTTTAAGTTTCATTCATTGTATCAGTGGGATTTGGGGATTAGACTGAAGTTGCAGTAATAGAGGTGCCCGAGGCAAACTTTGATTTTTTTGGTTTCCAAGAAAAACAATTATCCTAATCTAGTCTGCCATCCCTTCCTCTCCCCCAGCAGTGGAAATTCACTGGGTTCAGAAAGCACTCTTGGGAGGAGACATGTGTGCCATTTCAGTCACATTACATTGTGTGACTACACTTTGTCCAAATTTCTTTTTTCTCCTACTTACATTATTTGCCATCTGTTTATTAAGCATCTGCCCAGTGCTTCATATAACTAGCATTCTCTGAGCTCTTCCCAGGAATCCAGTGCTTAGTCAAGGATGTGAAATATATTATTTCATTTAGTCTTCACAGTGACCCACAAGGTAAATAAGGTAAATATAATTTTTATCCTTATTTATTCCAAAGAGATTAAGTAGCCTGTTCAAATTCACAGCTATGAATTAGACTAGCCAATACGTGAATTCCATTGTCTGTCTTCAGGGCTTGTGCTCTTAAAATGTCATCATACAATTTCTCAACCACAACCCCTGCCTCCTAATTACCATTCTGTGATTTTTAAATAAATCTTGAAACCGAGACACAGAGGGCTGAAGCAATTGCCTCAGGTCCCACAGCTTAAAAACAGAGGAAGCAAGATTTGAAATAATGCTGTTTCTTTGTTGTTGTTGTTTTTCTTTATTTCTTCTAAAAAAAAATGGGATACATGTGCAGTACATGCAGGTTTGTTATATAGGTATACATGTGCCACAGTGGTTTGCTGCACCTATTGACCCATCCTCTAAGTTCCCTCCTCTCACTTCCCAATCCCCAACAGACCTTGGTGTGTGTTGTTCCCCTCTCTGTGTCCATGCATTCTCATTGTTCAACTCTCACTTATGAGTGACAATATGCAGTGTTTGGTTTTCTGTTTCTGTGTTTCCTGAGGATGATGGCTTCCAGCTTCATCCATGTCCCTGCAAAAAACATGATCTCATTCCTTTTTATGGCTGCATAGTATTTCATGGTGTATATGTACCACATTTTCTTTATCCAGTCTAACATTCATGGGCATTTTGGTTGGTTCCATGTCTTTGCTATTGTAAATAGTGCTGCAATAATCATAAGTGTTTGTGTGTGTGTGTCTTTGTAGTAGAATGATTTACGTTCCTCTGGGTATATGCCCAGTAATGGGATTGCTGGGTTAAATGGTATTTCTGGTTCTAGATCCTTGAGGAATTACCACACTGTCTTTCAAAATGATTTAACTAATTTACATTCTCACGGTGTAAAAGCCTTCCTATTTCTCCACAGCCTCACCAGCATCTAATGTTTCTTGACTTTTTAATAATCACCATTCTGACTGGTATGATATGGTATATCATTGTGGTTTTGATTTGCATTTCTCTGATGATCATTGATGTTGAGCTTTTTTTTCATATATTGGTTGGCCACATAAATGTTTTCTTTTGAGAAGTGTCTGTTCATATCCTTTGCCCCCTTTTTGATGGGGTGGTTTTTTTTTTCTTGTAAATTTGTTTAGGTTCCTTTTACATTCTGGATATTACACGTTTGTCAGATGGGTAAATTACAAACATTTTCTCCAATTCTGTAGGTTGCCTTTTCACTCTGACGATAGCTTCTTTTGCTGTGCAGAAGCTCTTTAGTTTAATTAGATCCCATGTGTCCATTTTAGTTTTTGTTGCAATTGCTTTTGGCATTTTCATCATGAAGTCTTTGTCCATGCCTATGTCCTGAATGTATTGCCTAGGTTTTCTTCCAGGGTTTTTATGGTTTTAGGTTTTACATTTAAGTCTTTAATCCAACTTGAGTTAATTTTTGTAAAAGATGTAAGGAAGGGGTCCAATTTCAGTTTTCTGCATATGGCTAGCCAGTTTTCTCAATATCATTTATTAAATAGGGAATCCTGTCCCCATTGCTTATTTTTGTCAGTTTTGTCAAAGATCAGATGGTTCTAGATGTGTGGCATTATTTCTGAGGCCTGTGTTCTGTTCCATTGGTCTATATGCTTGTTTTGGTATCAATACCATGTTGTTTTGATTACTGTATCCTTGTAGTATAGTTAGAAGTCAGGTATCACATTGCCTCCAGCTTTGTTCTTTTTGCTTAGAATTGTCTTGGCTATACAGAGTCTTCTTTGATTCCATATGAAATTTAAAGTAGTTTTATCTAATTCTGTGAAATTTTTTTTAATCTAATTCTGTGAAATTTAAAGTAGTTTTATCTAATTCTGCATGTCAATGGCAGTTTGATGGAAATAGCATCAAATCTATAAATTACTTTGGGCAGTATGACCATTTTCATGATATTGAGTCTTCTTATCCATAAGGATGGAATGTTTTTCCATTTGTTTGCGTCCTCTAATTTCCTTGAGCAGTGGTTTGTAGTTCTCCTTGAAGAGGTCCTTCACATCCCTTCTTAGTTGTATCCCTAGGTATTTTATTCTCTTTGTAGCAATTGTGAATGAGGTTCATTCATGATTTGGCTCTCTGCTTGTCTATTGTTGGTGTAAAGGAATGCTTGTGATTTTTTCACATCGATTTTGTATCCTGAGACTTTGCTGAAGTTGCTTATCTGTTTACGGAATTTTGGGGCTGAGATGATGGGGTTTTCTAAATATAAAATCACATCATCTGCAAACAGAGACAACTTGACTTCCTCTCTTTCCTTTATTTCTTTCTCTTGCCTGATTTCCCTGGTCAGAACTTCCAATAGTATGTTGAATAGGAGTGGTGAGAGAGAGCATCCTTGTCTTGTACCGGTTTTCAAAGGGACTGCTTTCAGCTTTTGCTCATTCAATATGATATTGGCTGTGGATTTGTCATAAACAGGTCTTATTATTTTGAGATATGTTCCATCAATACCTATTTTATTGGGAGTTTTTAACATGAAGGGATGTTGAATTTTATCAATAGCCTTTTCTGCATCTATTGAGATAATCATGTGGTTTTCATCTTTGGTTCTATTTATGTGACAGATTATGTTTATTGATTTGTGCATGTTGAACCAAACTTGCATCCCAGGGATTAAGTCGATTTGATCATGATGGATAAGTTTTTGAATGTGCTGCTGGATTCTGTTGGCCAGTATTTTATTGAGGATATTTGTATCAATGTTCATCAAGGATATTGGCCTGAAGTTTTCTTTTGTTGTTGTGTCTCTTCCCAGTTTTGGTAGCGGGATGATGTTGGCCTCATAAAATGAGTTAGGGAGGAGTCCTTCCTTTTCAATTGTTTGGAATAGTTTCAGAAGAAATGGTACCAGCTCCTCTTTGTACCTCTGGTAGAATTTGGTGGTGAATCCATCTGGTCCTGGGCTTTTTATGGTTGGTAGGGTGTTAATTACTGCCTCAATTTCAGAACTTATTAGTCTCTTCAGGGATTTGAGTTCTTCCAGGCTTAGTCTTGGGAAGGTGTATGTGTCCAGGAACTTATCTATTTCTTCCAGATTTTCTAGTTTATTTGCATAGAGGTGTTTATAGTATGCTCTGATGGTAGTTTGTATTTCTGTGGGGTCAAGTAGTGATATCCTCTTTATCCTCTTTTATTGTGTCCATTTGATTCTTCCCTCTTTACTTCTTTATTAGTCTAGCTAACAGTCTGTCTATTTTGTTAATTTTTTTCAAAGAACCAACTCCTCGATTCATTGATTTTTGGAGGGGTTTTCATGTCTCTATCTCATTCAATTCTGCTCTGATCTTAGTTCTTTCTTGTCTTTCTAGCTTTTGGATTCATTTGCTCTTGCCTCTCTAGCTCTTTTAATTGTGATATTAGGGTTTCTAGCTTTCTAATGTGAGCACTTAATGCTATAAATTTTCCTGTTAACACTGCTTTAGCTGTGTCCAAGTTTCTGGTATGTTGTCTCTTTATTTTCATTTGTTTCAAATAACTTCTTGACTTCTGCCTTAATTTCATTATTTACCCAGGAGTCATTAGGAGCAGGCTGTTCAATTCCCATGTAATTGTGTGATTTTGAGTATATTTCTTAATTTTGAGTTTTAATTCAATTGCACTGTATTCTGAGAGACTATGCATTATGATTTCAGGTTTTTTTTTTTTTTTAACATTTGCAGAGGGGTGTTTTACTTCCAATTATGTGGTCAATTTTAGAATAAGTGCTGTGTGGCACTGAGAATAATGTATATTCTGCTAATTTGGGGTAGAGAGTTCTGCAGATGTCTGTTAGGTCCATGTGATCCAGAGCTGAGTTGAAGTTCTGAATATTCCTGTTAATTTTCTGTCTTGTGGATCTAATATTGACAGCGAAATGTCTGCCATTATTATTCTGTGGGAGTCTAATTCTCTTTGTAGATCTCTAAGAACTTGTTTTATAAATCTAGGTGCTCTTGTGTTGGGTGCATATATATTTAGAATAGTTAGCCCTTCTTGTTGAATTGTTTCCTTTACCAATATGTAATGTCCTTCTTTGTCATTTTTTATCTGTGTTGGTTTAAAGTCTATTTTGTCAGAGACTGGGACTGCAGCACCTTCTTTTTTTTTGCTTTTGATTTGCTTTGTAAATATTCCTCCATCTCTTTTTTTTGAGCCTGTATTTGTCTTTGTACATAAGATGTCTCTCTTGAATACAGCACACTAATGTGTCTTGAATCTTTATCCAATTTGCCAGTCTGTATCTTTTAACTGGGACACTTACCCCATTTACATTTAAGGTTAGAATTGTTATATGTGAATTTGATCCTGTCATCATGATGCTGTTTGGTTATTTGCAGTTTCTTCATAGTGTCATTGGTCTTTATATTTTGGTGTATTTTAACAGTGACTGGTACCACTTTTTGCTTTCCCTGTTTAGTGCTTCTTTTAGGAGCCCTTGCAAGGCAGGCCTGGTGGTGACAAAATTCCTCAGCATTTGCTTCTCTGGAAAGGATTTTCTTCCCCCTTTGCTCATGAAGCTTAGTTTGGCTGGATACGAAATTCTGGATTGAAAATTCTTTTATTTAAGAATGTTGAGTATTGCCCCCAGTCTCTTCTGGCTTGTAGAGTTTCTGCTGAGAAGTCCACTGTTAGTCTGATGGACTTCCCTTTGTAGGTGACCCAGCCTTTCTCTCTGGCTGCGCTTAACATTTTTTCCTTCATTTTGACCTTGGAGAATCTGATGATTATGTTTCTTGGGGTCGATCTTCTCATGGAGTGTCTTAGTGGTCTTCTCCGTATTTCCTGAATTTGCATGTTGGCCTCTCTTGCTGGGTTGGGAATGCTCTCCTGGATAATATCCTGGAGTGTGTTTTCGAGCTTGTTTCTATTCTCCCCATCTCCTTCAGGTATTCTAGCCAATTGTACGTTTGGTCTTTTTACAAGGTCCCTTATTTCTTAGAGGCATTGCTCATTCCTTTTCATTATTTTTTCTCTAGTCTTGTCTGCATGCCTTATTTCAGCAAGGTGGTCTTCAAACTCTGATATGCTTTCTTCTGCTTGGTCGATTCAGCTATTGATACTTGTGTATGCTTCACCAAGTTCTCATGCTGTGTTTTTCAGCTGCATCAGGTCATTTATATTCCTCTCTAAACTGGTTATTCTAGTTAGCATTTCCTCTTACCTTTTATCAAGGTTCTTAGCTTCTTTTCATTGGGTTGGAACATGCTCCTTTAGCTCAGCATAGTTTTTCATTACCCGTCTTCTGAAGTTTACTTCTGTCAACTAGTTCGTCTCATCCTCCATTCAGTTCTATGCCCTTGTTGGAGATGTTACAATCATTTGGAGGAGAAGAGGCACTTTGACCTTTTGAGTTTTCAGCATTTTTTTCATTGATTCTCATCTTTGTGAGTTTGTCTAGCTTCAATCTTTGAGGCTGCTGATCCTTGGATGGGGTTTTTGTGGGGGCTTTGGTTGTTGTTGTTGTTGTTGTTGATGCCATTGTTGTTGCTTTCTGCTTGTTTGTTTTTCTTTCAATTGTCAGGTCCCTCTTCTGTAGGGCTGCTGCAGTTGGCTGGGGGTTCACTTCAAGCCCTATCCCTCTGGTTTGCTCTCACTCCTGGAGATGTCATTCAAGGAGGCTGGAGAACAGCAAAGATGGGTGCCTGCTCCTTCTTCTGGGATCTCTGACCTCGAGAGGCACCAACTGATGCCAGTAGGATCACTTTTGTATAGGCTGTCTGACAACCTGGGGAACAGGACCCATTTAAAGAAGCACTTTGTCTCTTGGTGGAGGGGGTGTGCTTTGCTGGGGGAAAGAAAAAAAAACCCACTTGTCTGGGCTGCCCGGATTCCTCAGAACTATGAGGAAGAAAGGCTAAGTCTGCTGGTCCACAGAGACTGTCACCCTATCTGTGGGTTGCACAGTTCCATGGAAAAGCATGGTTTCCGCAGCTGGGTAGCACACTTACTGCCTCCCTTGGCTAGGGGAAGGGGGGTCCCACCTGTGGTTCTCAGGTAGACCCCTACACCACACTGTTCTTCCTTCCTCTCCATGGACCACACCAGCCCTCTAGTCAGTTCTGATGAGAGAACCTGGATACCTTATTCGCTGGTGAAGGATTCACTCACTTATTATGGTTCTTTTCGATGGGAGCTTCTGAATACCACTGTTTCTAGTCGCTCATCTTGGCCCCTCCCTTAATGCTGTTTCTACCACCCCAAGCTCCATATGAAGGGCTGCACCTGTGTTGAGGGTGATGACAGGGAGGTTCGCATTTCAAAAAGGCCATTTCGTCTGGTATATGGTGCATCATCTGATGGGAGCACGTGGACACCAGGAGGCCAGTTCTTCTCAATCCACACCAGGGCGGGGCTATGAGTTTCTCTATTCTGATTTGTATTTTCTTCCAGGATGTTCTTATATGTTCATTTATGTCTCATTTCAATCGTCTGATAAGAAAGTGAAAACAGTGTAATTTGCCTCAAACAATGCATTTTCCTAGAAAACAGGACCAGCCCTGCTGAAAACTCTTGTATTTCAATGATGCTTAGCAGGTGCATTTTTAAAGGGTCTCAGTGGGAATCTGATGGCCAAGCATGCACCTTTCTTCTTCAAAATTGCTACCAAATCAACATTTGACTTTCAAGGAGGTTGCTTTCTCTTCTACAGTGCAGTTTCACATCTCAGCATCCTTTGCTGGATTGATTCTCAGACATAAGGGAATAGAGAGAACTACAGGGGTAAAGGGTGATTTGAGCCAGTTTCTGGAAGGCCTTGAATGCTAGGTCAGGGTGTCTAGACTGTATCCAACAGTAAAGACCACTAAGTATTTTTGTGTTAGCTTATTTTATGATAAGCTTGAGTAAAGAATATTTTTCTCCAATGACTCTAATCTGGCCTCTCTTTCTGTCTATGTGTATGTATGTGTATGTGTATACACACACACACACATACACATATGCACATATATATTTATTCATATATACATATATTCTAGGTATAAAATTGCACGTATTGCTTATTTTTTTCTTGAACATAACCGTTATACAGGTTAATTTAAAAAAATATAGGGCATAGATTAAATATAAAGATTATAAAAATCATCTTAATCTCAAATCTCACAACAGAAACTTTATCATGGTAGAATATTTTCTTTAAAAACCACAGTAAATACATATAATATTGTATTGGACTCACTCCAGTGATATATTAACATCCATTAAGTTAATAAACCTCTGCTGTAATTAATTCTAGAATATCTAACATAGTGCTGATTAAATTAGAAACAGCTGGATCTCAAGTCAACTTTTCAATGTAGTTTGTAATTTTTCAAAACCACTTATGTAGCACTAACCATGAGCCAGCATGGTTCTCAGTGTATTCAAAATATTAACTCATTCAATACTCATAACAACTGTATGAGGCAGGTATGTCGTACTATTATTATTTTCCTTTTATAGATGAAGAAACTGAGGGCTGAGAGAGTTTAAGTAATCTACTCAAGTTCACTCTTTTAAAGAGCTCAAATTTGTAACTTTTTAAAAATTGTCTCTACTTGTGGCCTCCTATTAAGGGTGATGTGGTAAGTAGAATAGTAGCTTTCCACCAAAGATGTCTAGGTTCTAGTCCCCTATACCTGTGAATATGTCATCTGAAAAATACATTACCTGCAGAATACATTACCTGGCAGAAGGGACTTCTCAGATGTGATTAATTTAAACATCTTAAAATGGGAAGATGACCCTGGATTATCCAGGTGGACCCACTGTAATCACGAGAGTCCTTATAGGAGAGACATAAGAGGGTGAAGGTCAGAGAAAAAGCAATGTAATGATGATGGCAGAGATTGAAGTGATTTGTTGTCATGAACCAAGGAATGCCTCCAGGAAACATACAAGGAAAGGAAACAGGTTATCCCCTAGTGCCTCTAGAATGAATGGCAGCTCTATTGACATCTTGATTTTTAGCCTTGGAAGATCTTTTCTCAGGCTTCTGACTTCCAGAACATTAAGATAAATCTGTGCTGTCTTCAGCCACTGTGTGGTAATTTATTATAATAGCAATAGGAAAATAATATAAATGGCATCTGGAATTTATCTCCTATGTCTTTTAGTCTTTCAAGTGTCAAGCAGGGGTGCCCCCCTCAACCAGGTGAATCTCACAGGTGCTACATAAATCATATTTTAAATGAGAGGATCTCAAATATCTCCTCCACCTCATCTGGTACCAAACCATATATTTATAAATAAATAAATACACACACACACACACTGTTTACTTTATATATATATATATATATATATATATATACACACACACATACATATAAATGAATACATTTGTCTATAAAAATTAAAGATGGTGGTAGGTAGAATAGTAGCCTCCCACCAAAGATTTCCAAGCTCTAGTCCCCTATACCTGTGAATACATTATCTGAAGAGTACATTACCTAGCAGAAAGGATTTCTCAGATGTGATTAGTTTAAGGATCATAAATGGGAAGACCCTGGATTATACACACACACACACACACATAAAACAAATAATGCATAAAAAATAAACAATGTGTGTATGTAAATATGCATATAAATTTATTAAATATATTTATCTGTAATTATATTAAATATATAAATATGTAATAAATATATTAAATATGTATTTATTTATATACGTGAATATATCAATTTATAAACTTGGTGTACCAAGACCTTTCTTGATGTCTTTGTGTCTCAGGAGGTTCTCAAAGGCCCAGAAAATCTATTGCCTCCTGTTGATGAAGCACAAGGTAAGAGTTATGGAACTGGTGGGAAAAACTTGCCAAAGCAGTCTTTAGCAGCTGGAAGTGAGGGTGGCTGTTGGAGACCCACTTTCCCATGAATGGGGAAGGCACATGTGTCCTCTGGGCAAGGCAGGAGCCATCAGGCATCCTGAAAGGAACTGTGCACAAAATTGCCTGTAGGGTGAGGAAACCTAGCAGAGACAGTCTAGAGTTAAAGAGATGGATTGTGGCGCTGAGGTGTGGTCATAAGTATTCAGCCAGAGGGGCACTGGAATCAGAGCTCATCAAATTAGAGGCCCCTGCTATGGTGGGGCTAGACTACGTGAATTCCTAATAACCCCAGAAGACCCTTGCAAAGGAAAGAGACAGGCTTTGAACATCTACCATATTCACTCCAACGTCAGCTTTAAATTATTCTGGTCTACAGGGCTGCCTCTCCTTATACCACCTAATGAACACTTTAAAAAGGCACATTCTCCTGTTAGAGGCAGCAAAGAACTTGGTGATAAAGTTACACTATTGTGATAATTTACAAACATGCCCCTTCTCCCAGATGATTTTAGCTCCTCCCGAGAGTATATAGCTTCCCTAGGAGAGTGGGCTAGATATCTTGCTACACTGGCTGGGTACACTTGTATAGTATGTAACTTACACAACTGTATGTGGTAGCCCTAGAAGCCAAGTAAGACATCCTTTGTTCCTTTCCTCTCTCAAAGACCATTATTTGCCTTTGTATCTGCAAGAGTGCATAGAACACAGGAGGTCACTATTTTGCTCACCAAATGAATCAATGATTCTACTCTTACATGCTACATTGGAGTTACAAACCCAATAACAATTTACTTTTTGTCTTCAGGCAATGATGAGGTTCCATCTTGATAGTAAAATGGGTCATATTTTTACCCTTATATTTAATTACATGCAACAGCTTGTAACCATAGTGCTTCTAGATAAAGCATTTGATCATATGAAGGCAAGCAGCCTAGGCAATGATAACCCGTAATGACTCCAAGTGCCTCCCAATACTAAGTGTCACTTGTAGAAGGAAATTGATTTTCAGTTGACATGAAATGGAAAATTATTTCATGTCAACTGATGCTAGATGGTTCCATTTTTGTTAAGCAGATGCAAAGTGGCTCGGTGTGCGGGAGGCATTTGGTGCTAAGTGAACAATTTGGCTGTAAGGGCAGAGGTTTAAGAGGAATGTGGGAACTGGAAATGGCAGAGGAAGACCAAAGTTGTCACATCGGATGAAGCTGGAATGCCTGTCTTTAACTTTTAATTCCTGTGGGATGCCTGGGTGGAAAGGAATCAAGAAGCTCAGTCCCCAAGCTGCTTATGGAATGTTGGAGAAAGCAGGTGCGGAACTTTGCTCTTGTAATTACTTTCCCTGCAAATTCTTGTACCACTGTGTAATCTGGTTTGGGGTTTGCCACTAACCCACTCTATCACCGTGTGCCAATTATTCCTCCTCTCTGTGCCTGTATTCTCATCTGTGCAATATAAGGACATGAATTTATCCTTTTAGTGTATTGTATTTTTATGTAAACTGTGATTTGTTCTCAACTGATATTAAATACTCACTGAAAATCCTGAAAAGTGGATCCTGTACTTATCATTTTATAGATGAGAAACTGTGATTCAGGGAGACAAACTGATTTGAGTCAATATCACATGGCTACTATGGGAAAGAACAAGCTTCTAAATCTATATGTACCTTATCTCAGAGACTCCTAATACATCATTATGCTCTTGTGAAATACACACATTCACACTTGAGCTATAAGAAGTATTTTTGTTGTTTTTGTAGTGGAAAGAATATGAGGTTAGAAATATTGGCTCCTGGATTCAAATTTAAACTATTACCTATACTGTTCTCCCATTGTGGACAAAGCAGGCTAAATTTTTGGCCCCTGCTTTCTTAATTGTGCTAGACAGAATAATATTCCCTACATATATCTGTGCCCTAATACCCATAACTTTTGTGCATATATTACTTTACATGGAAAAAAAGACTTTACCTATGTGATTAAGGTTGAAGACTTTGAGATGAAGTGATTATTCTGGCTTATCTGGATGGACCCAGTCTAATCACATGAATTTCTCAAAGTAAACAAGGAAGTCAGAAAAGTGGGCCAGAGAAACGGAAGGACAGAAGAAGAGTCATGAGAGATGGCAGTGTGAAAGGGCTTGACACCTTTTTGCTAATTCTGAGATAAAGGGGCCGCTAGGAGCTGAGTAGTTTCTGGCTGATTGATAACAAGTAAGTAGAGACCAGAGTGCTGCAACCACATGGAACTGAATTGAATTCTTCCCTACAGTCCCTAAAAAGTAACACAGCCGTCCAGTATCTTAATTCTTAACCCCGTGAGACTCATGCCAAACTGCTGACCTATAGGTGGTAAAATAATAAATTTGAGCTATTTTAAGCCTCTAAATTTAAGGTATCTTGTTATGACAGCAATAGAAAACTAATGCATCAAGTCTAAAGTGAAAATTGCAAACTAGACAGTGTCAAGAAAGACAGAACAGAACCCTGCTTATAGAGGAGGAGAATTGCAAGAACATCCTGAGATAATAAAACTTAAGGTGACATGGGTTTTGAGAGTTCCTTGAAGCTTGTGCTGTAAGAACCCTTGCTGCTTGGCAAAGTCTATAAAAAGGACATCATGCATTATTTTTGGAACTGATTTGAAAGAAAAAAGTTCAGAAATAGACGCGGAATCTCTGGTTGAACACAAATTAATTGTGACAAGGAATCTCTAAATTGCTTATAATCTAGCCTAGTCCCTTGGGTTGTGACATTGAAGTCTGCACTGAATTATGCTGGATGAGGTTGCCAGACTTGGAAAAAGCTAAATACTAATGAATTCAATCTTATTTATGGGGAAAAAAGAAAATTATTTCTATTTTGAGGAAAAAAGAAATAACCTGTAGATTCTATTATTATCCTTAAATAAACTACCCTTAGCTGTCATCTTTTGTGGGCTTTGAACCCAAATGTCTAAGGATCTGAGAAGGCTAGTGGATCTCTCTAGAGAGAAGGTAGTGTTGTTACAGAGAGTGATGTGCAGTGGTCTAAGCGCAGACATCAAGAGTCCACAGGACCTTGGCTTGATCTTGTTCGTGCTCTTTCTTTTCCCACCTGGTTCCCTTTGTTTTTACATTTCCCCCCACATTCTCTACCTGTAAATCCTACTCATCGTTTAGGAATCGATTCCATGGTGTCCCTGTTTGGAGCTTATCAAGTATCATATAAATGCTCCTCACTCTCCAATTCTGTCTCTAGCCCAAATCTCTTCTCTGGGAGCCAAATTTATAGACTCAACATTCTGTTTGCCATCTGTTCTTGGAAGTTGGAAAACGTACGTGTCTAAAACGGAAATGCTGACTCTTATTCTACCCCAGATATATCCTGCTCCCAATCTCTGCCATTTCAGCAAATGGGAGACAAAAGCAACTCAATCGCTAATGCCAAAATCCTCGAGACATTCTTCATCCTATCTTTTTATTAATTACCTATAATCAATCCATTAGTAAGTCATAATAATTCCTCCATTCAGTATCTACCCCAAATTACCTGAATTTCTAATGTCACTGCCATAGCCCAACTCACCATTATTTTTCCCGGGGAGTACTTGGATAGCCTTTTAGTTCTGCTGCACCCACCTTCTGAAGCCCATTATAATCCATCGTTTACACGAAAGCCAGAGATCTCGTCAAGATATAATTCATGTCCTGTTACTCTTCTGCATAAATATCTATAAATGAATAAATGCCACCAAGCAAAATTAAGTGATTCCTTTGTTTCTTCTATAAAACTCCTTTTATTGATCATCCAGACTTAGTGTAAAAATCTGTTTGCAATTCCCTTGCAATTTCTACCCATCCATTTGAGTAGACTTTGGAGACTGTACAGAGCCAGCTTAATCTTTCTTCCAAAGACAGATTTTCACATCCCAGTTTTATATCCCTTTACTTCTACACCTTGACTTTTAAAGTTAAGTTAATATATCTAGCTTAGTGAAAACCAGACTTGGCTGGGAGGGCTTACTGTACAGATAAGGAATCTAACAAACTTGAGGAGAGTGGTGTACCCAGGGTCAAGCAGAGAGGTAGTACCACACCAGGACTGGAAATCAGACCTTCTGACTCCCAGTCCAGTGCTCTCTCTACCACATCTCACTAATTCCTGGCCATAAAGGCATCAGGCAATGGAGTCTTCATCTTAGTGACATCACCCCTTGGTTCTAAGAGGGCCACATGTCATTTCCTTCACCAAACACCCAATTCTGTGCCATTTTCCATTCCAATTAGACACTGTCTGGAAAACATGAAAGAGTGGAATGTTTTTACATAAGACCAGAACTCCAAGTTGGTCAAGGAGAATGTGTCCAAAGCACTTACGTTGTCTGGAAAACACACGTAGGTGCTCAAATGTGTGTATGTTTTCATGGGGGAAAAAAGGTTTTGGAGGTTGGTTTTGGTGCAATGGAGATTTTTCCCAAAAAGCATATGGAGGGTGATAATCTATGAAATATCAGAATTAGCTCCAGAAAGAAACCTGTCTCATAACTTCTTTGGTAATGAGAGGTACTAATTTTATGTGCTTCTTAATGATCTCATGATGAAGTTTCCAAACAAGAAAACCTGTTACTGAGATTCTGACAGGACGCTCATCAATGACTGATGTATGTCAACTCCATATGAGCTTACTTCTGTATCATTCCAGAGTTGAAGACTCCTATATCATGGATTGGGTGTGGAAAGGGTAAATAAAGAGAGGATTTAAGAAACTTAAAGCAGTAAAAATCATGCTCCTGTGGCATATGTGTTCATACCTCAGCCACTAGGAAAATAGAGATTTAGACTGGAAACCCAGCAAGAGGCCCTAAGTTCTTCTGCATTCCACAAACAAGTGACTTAAGCTCTGTGCTTCAGATTCCGCATTTCTAAAATGAGTAGCTCAAACCATACCAGAACTCCCCAGAGCATATCCCAGGGAACATCATTTCTCAAGATGCTGAAGTAAGGAATCTGTGTTAAAACGAATTCAGTAGATGTTGTAACACACATCGCGCTTTATGATTCATAGTGCATATTAGCTATCAAAAGTTCAGATGGGCCCTTTAGCAATGAAATTCATTTTTTCATGGAATCACTTAAAAGCATTCTGTAGAAACAAAGACCTAAAAAATGCTTTGGGAAAACCAGATGAAGTACTTTCAGACACTTCTTTGGAATTTAATCTACGGTCCTGTAGAGAGTACACTGTGCTTTGAGACTTGTGGTTCCAGATAATTAACTCTCATTCAGCACTGGCACTTACTCAGAATTTTTTCTCTTACCTTACTTTCCGCTTGTAGCTAATTGTCACATACATTCATTTCCTTTATTTGTGTTAATCAGAACCCTTCTAGTCTCTAGTATGGAAGCGTAACTAAAAATACCAAAATAAAATAATGAGTTCGGAATGAATATTTTGACCTATGATATCCGGAAAATTCAAGAATAATATAGCATAATTGATTGTGGACAAAGATGGGCACCAGGAACTCCTCTATCCTGTGAAACTGAGAAGAGCAAAGATTACCTGGTGAGCATCAAGCAGACCATCCAGAAGCAAATTCCTCATCTGAAAAATTTAGAAATAATTAGACTTCCCTATTACCTACAGCAGGCATCCGGTTCAAGATTTCTTTCCCAAAAATGTTTAAGTAACTAGAATTTATATACATCTCTGGAATGCATACATGTCAAAACTCATTGTGCAACCCTTGCCTACATTAAGGCACCAAAATGTCTACAAATGTAATCATTTATCATGACCTATGTGGCTAATGAGGTCTAAATTATCCCCAGCTCCCATTTTAAGGTCCATAAATACCCGTAAGGAAAAATCCACCACCACACACAATCTTATCTTGCTGAGGTGTCCCGCTGCACTCTTCTGCAGGGCTCTTTATTTCTAACAAAGCTTTCCCTTTTCAAAACTATACTGTTGTCGGCATATAATTCTTACCAACCCGGCAGATGAACACTTTCCAATGCTGGGGCTCTGACACCTCACCCTGCAGAAAGTTCAGAACACTTTATATCAGGGAATGGAATCTAACTCACCTATCCTTGAATCTGGCTAAAACGTGTGAGTTTCTTTGGCCAATAAGATGTAGCAGACCTGATGCTGAAGGAGTCTGGGCCTGGGAGGCTGGGGAGGGTAACATGGGGAGAAATGCCAGATATAGTATGCCCCTAAAGTAAAATTTAAAAAAAAGTTAATTGCTTCCTTTCTTGCTCTTTTGCAACACCACCGCTATGTACATGAGCTGGAGCACAATACTGAAGGATAAGAGGAAAAGAGGGGTGGGGAGAGAGAGAGAGAGAGAGGTCAGAAGATGAGAACTGAGGTTCTGTAGCAGACAGCCAGCGGTAGGGCCCCAGATTCTTAAGTGTTTCCTCTGGATGTTATAGCCTCAGCCAAGCACCTGACTGAATGAAGCTCCCTTATTTATTGACTACAGTCAACATCATATGCAGCAGCAGAACCACAAAATGATCCCAAAATTATAAGAAAATTGTTTTTAAAAAACCTTGTTGTTTAAGTCCTTGCTTATTGGGAGAAATGCTAGATAGGACTAAATAACTGGAAAAAAAATCAGTGTGAACATGGCAAAAATATAAAATGCATGGCATTGGCTTTGGGACCAGGCTGCTGGCAGAGGGTGATGAAACTCTTAGTGAAGGATGGCGGGGAAGTGTGGAAATTGCTTTGGAGGGTGCAGGAAGGGTGATGGGTGTTATGAGTGGAAATATTATTACCTATGGTAAAATTGAAATTTTAAGAAAAAATTGACCCAATGCACTTGTGAATCTTGCCGACATTTTCAGGAAAGATATTGACAGTATTAATTGAATATTTTTGTCTGCCTGTTATGAGAATGGAGCCACAGTTAAGAAAAAGATGTTCATTTTCCCATCAGAATTTAGAGAAAATATTTCCAAGCTAGGATTTATAGGACTGGAAAATAGAATTGTACCTAATTCTCAGCTACTCTCTCTGGCATATGACTAGAAAGTAAGATATGGCCTCCGGGCAAATGTAATAACCTGGATACTACAAATGAAATGTGAGGATGGGATCAAGGTTAAATCAAAGGTGTGATTTTATCACCCATTGTTAAGCTATCAGATATTTTTAAGTTGTTACATTTAAATCTTTCTGAGATAGTCCATAGACGCTCAAAATCTTGAAGGGTGTTGTTCCACAGCACCTTGATTCCGAGTATGAAGAGGAGAGAGTTTGAATTTGAAGAGATAATACAGGTGTGAGAGTATCTCCTCAAGTCAATTATAATTTGATAGGTAGAGATCCCAGAAAGGTTTTTATTGTTACTTTTTAGTATAATTATTCTGGTATCTTTTAAAAACTAATTCTATTGATGTATTTTTATGCAAAAAATCACCAATTATAAGTATACAGTTTTCTGAGTTTTGGCAAATGTCTACAATTACATAAACACCACCAAAGTTAAGAAATATTGGTTAGGAGTGTGGCTCACACTCTAATCCCAGCACTTTGGCAGGCTGAGGGAGGAGGATCTCCTGAGATCAGGAGTTCAAGACTAGCTGGGACAACATGGTAAAACCCTGTTTCTACTAAAACTACAAAAATTAGCCTGGCTTGCTGGCACATGCCTATAATCCCAGCTACAGGTGGCTGAGACACAAGAGTTGCCTGTACCCAAGAACACTGAGGAGTGAGAATCACTTGAACCAGGAGGCGGAGGTTGCAGTGAGCTGAGACTCCGCCATTCTACTCCAGCCTGTGCAACAGAGCAAAAACAACAAAAAAGATATAGAATATTTTATTGCTCTCTTGCAAACCCCTAGGCATATTCATAACAACGATCAATTTGTTATCTGTTACTCTAGTTTTACCTTTTTCTTAACAATATAATTATATAGCATGGAGGAATTTTTGCCTATTTACCCTTAGAATAATCTTTTTGATGTTTGTCAGTGTAAATCTATCAATAGTTGTTTCTTTTAATGGCTGATTAGTATTTCATTGGTATAACATTATTTATTCATTTACCAGTTGATAGATATTTTGGTTGTTTTCTACATTTAACTATTAAGGAAAAAAACTGCTTTGAACATTCTAGTACAGGTTTTATTGTGAACATAGGTTTCTACCTTTCTTATATAAATACCTAAGAATTAGATTGCTAGATTATATAGTGAATATTTATTTATTTTATAAGAAAACATCAAGCTACTTTCCAAGTGGCTTACAATTTTGCATTCCCACAGCAATGATTCAGAGTTCCAGTTGTTCCACATTCTCACCAACACTTGAGATGGTCAAACCAATGATATCCATTTGGGTGTGTATGTAGTGGTATCTTCTGGTTTTGATATGCATTTGTCTAATGGCTAATAATGTTGCACATCCTTTCATGTGCCTTGGCCATAACATTTTTTTTTTAAATTGGAGTTTTTGTTTTCTTGCCATTAAGCCATATGTGTGTGTGTGTGTGTGTATGTACATATATATGTATACATGCATACATACATAATATAAAACCTTAATCAGATATATAGTTTGTAAATATTTTCTCTCAGTCTACTCTGACTTACCTTCTTTATTTCTTAACAATGTATTTCAAGGAGCAAAATTTTTAAGTTTGGTAAAATATGTCTTATACATTTTGAAGTTTTTGGTTCATGATTATGTGTACTTTCTAAGAAATATTTGTCTAAACAAGTAGCAAGAAGATAATTCTCACTATCATCACCAAAATAGCATGGTACTGGTATAAAAATAGGCACATACGGAATAGAATAGAGAACCCTAATGGAATAGAATAGAGAACCCTAAAATAAAGCCAAATACTTACAGCCAACTGATCTTTGACAAAGCAAATAAAAACATACAGTGAGGAAAGGACTTCCTATTCAGGAAATGGTGCTGGGATAATTAGCAAGCCACATGTGGAAGAATGAAACTGGATCATCTCTCGCCTTATACAAAAGTCAACTCAAGATGCATCAAAAGCTTAAATCTAAGACCTGAAACCATAAAAATTTCTGGAAGATGACATCAGAGAAATCTTTCTAGACATTGGCTTAGGAAAAGACTTTGTGATCAAGAACCCAAAAGCAAATGAAAAGAGAAACAAAGATGTACCTTAATTAAACTAACAAGCTTCTTTACAGAAAAGAAAAAGTAAAAAATTAGTAAACAGACAGCTCACAAAATGGGAGAAAATCTTTGCAAAATATGCATCTGACAAAGGGCTAATATCCAGAATCTATAAGAAGCTCAAACAAAACAGCAAGAAAATACAAACAATGTCATCAAAAAGTGGGCTAAGGACATGAATAGACAATTAACTAAAAGTGTACAAATGGCCAACAAACATGTGAAAAAAGTGCTCAGCATCACTAATGATCTGCGAAATGCAAATCAAAACCACAATGCAATACCACCTTACTCCTGCAAGAATTGCCTTAATTAAAAAGTCAAAAGATAATAGGTGTTGATGTGGATGTGGTGAAAAAGGAACACTTTTATACTGCTGGTGGGAATGTAAACTGTACAACCACTATGGAAAACAGTGTGGAGATTCCTTAAATAACTAAAAGTAGATCTATAATTTAATCCAGCAACCCCACTCCTGGGTATCTACCCAGAAGAAAAGAAGTCATTATTTGAAAAAGACATTTGCACACGCATGTTTATAGCAGCAGAACTCGCAATTGCAAAAATATGGAACAAATCCAAATGCCCACCAAACAATGAGTGAATAAAGAAAATGTGATATATATATATATATATATATATATATATATATATATATATATGTCACACACACACGCATGCACACACAGACACACACCCCATGGAATACTACTCAGCCATATAAAGTAATGAAATAATGATATTTGCAGCAACCTGGATGGAACTGGAGACCATTATTCTAAGTACAGAAACTCAGGAATTAAAAAACCAAACCTTGTGTGCTCTCACTCATAAGTGGGAACTAAGCTATGAGGATACAAAGGCTTGAATATGATACAATGGACTTTGAGGTCTCAGGAGAAAGGGTGGGAGCTGGTGAGGGATGAAAGACTACACATTGAGTAGAGGGTACACTGCTCAGGTGAGGGATGCACCAAGTCTTACAAATCACCATTAAAGAACTTATCCATATAACCAAACACCACCTGTTGCCAAAAATCCTATTGAAATAAAAACTAAGGGAGAGAGATCCAAGATGGCCGATTAGCAACAGCTCAGGATTGTAGCTCCCAGTGAAAGCGCAGAGAGTGAGTGGACGCCACAATTTTAGATGAATTTCTGTTGCTCACAAACTGGGAGCTACCCAGTGGAGGAGCCACACAGGTCACCAGCGTGACTCTTTTGGCTGGTGCAGCTGTTTTGCCGGTGCCCCAGCGCGGCATGGCGCTTCTCAGTGCGGAGTATACAGGACTGGGTGCCCTTTGAGTCGGGCTTAGCTGGTCCCATCCGCACAAGAAGAACAGCAATTGGAAGCGCTGAGGACTGAGAGTTTCACAGTAAGCACAGCTGAACCCGGGAAGGCCTAGCTCTGTGGGGAACAGGCATCTGCCAAAGGAAAACTAAGAAACAGAAAAAACTTCATCACCAACAAGCTGGACGTCTACTCAGACCCAATCTGAAAGTTGGCAATTACAAAGACGACAGGTGGATAATCCACAAAAATGGGAAGAAACCAGTGCAAAAAGGCTGAGAACACCAGAAATCAGAATATCTCTCCTCCTACAGGGGATCGCAGCTCCTCATCAGCAAGAGAACAAGGCCTGACAGAGAATGAGTGCGATGAACTGACAGAATCAGGCTTCAGAAGGTGGATAATAAGAAACTTCTGTGAGCTAAAAGAACATGTACTAA
>CAUYLG010031023.1:0-12866 GCA_963573385.1 Cacajao melanocephalus | reverse complement strand
ACTTGGGAGGCTGAGGCAGGAGAATCACTTGAACCCGGGAGGTGGAGGTTGCAGTGAGCAAAAACTGTGCCATTGCACTCCAACCTGGGCAATAGAGCAAGACTCCATCTTCCATCTCAAAAAAAGAAAAAAAGATACCTTAAAGATTGTATTCAAATCGAGTTTGGTCCTGATGAAAGCAAGGATGACAGCAAAATGCTTTAATATATGCATGCTGACAGAAGAATATTAGTTAGACTTGTGTTGCCATCTATTTTTTGTCATGCCTAGCAAGTATTTTCAGCAGCTTTGGGGAACTCTGAATAATATATGGTGTATTCATGTTTATAGATTTTGGTTTTTATTATATACTGTTCTATAATTTAACAAACTTGATATATTAAAGGAAATATTGTTCTTATTTGGAGTAAAGGATTAACTTAGTATACATAACTTTATAGTCGAATATAGTTTTCAGTTTCAGTTTTGAACTCTGTTTTTATTACTTCTGCTGGGAGTATGCCATGTAGTGTGGAACCAGACTGCCAAAGTGTGAATATTGGTTCTGCCACCTGCTTACTATCTGTGAGACCTTGGTTGTTACTTTACTGTCTTTGGGCCTCAGCTTCATTTGTAAAATACCTGGATTGTTATGTGGAATAAATGAGTTACTGTATATAAAGTGTTGGGAAGAGTGTTTGGCGCATAGTAGCCTTGTACAAGTGTTTGCTATTTTTATGCATTTGAAGGAATCAAAAACATTTATCTTTGAATTTCTCTTTTAATTCAGTACACTTGTAAAAAATGTCTAAATAGTCGTTTGACCACATAGAAATATAAGGAATGTGTTTGAGGGGTAATCAAAGGACTGGCCTGCCTGGAATTCCCTTGAATCAGAGAGTAATGGAAAATGAACCTGTATGGATACAATAGAAAATGATTATCAAGTGTTTTGAACTAAGGCATAGAAAATTAGATGTGGCTGATAAGAGAGGAATCATTGCAAGGTTGTTATCATTGTTGTTTTTAAGTCACAGGAGTGATGTGTTTAAAATAGTATTTAGGGGAAGATAGTTTTGAGTGTCCTTGGTAGCATAGAATTATTTCACTATATGGACAGAGGATTTTTTTTTGGTCTGTTTTGTTCACTAATCTGTTTTAAGCAACCCAAACAGAACCTGGTTGATGGAAGATGCTCAATATTTATCAGATAAATGAACCTTAAAAGAGACTATGAGAATCTATTTTATTTTTATTTTGAGACAGGGTCTCACTCTGTCACCCAGGCTGTAGTACAGTGGTGCCATCTTGGCTCACTGAAACCTCCACCTCCTGGGTTCAAGCGATTCCCCTCCCTTAGCCTCTTGAGTAGCTGGGACTACAGGTGCATGCCACCATGCCTGGCTAATTTTTCTATGTTTTGGTAGAGACGGGGTTTCACCGTGTTGGCCAAGCTGGTTTTGAGCTCCTGGCCTCAAGCTATCTGCCTGCCTTGGCTTCCCAAACTGCTGGGATTACAGGTGTGAGCACCATGCCTGACCCTATGAGAATATAAAAAGGCTGGGTGCGGTGGCTCACGCTTGTAATCCCAGCACTTTGGGAGTCGGAGGGTGGAGGATAGCTTGAGTCCAGGAGTTTAAGACTATCCTGGGCAATTATAGTGAGACCCCATTTAAAAAAAAAAAATTTAACCAGCTTGGTGGCGCACTCATGTAGTCCTAGCTGCTTGGGAGTTTGAGTGGGGAGGATTGCTTGAGCTTGAGAGATTGAGGCTGCAGTCAGCTGTGATTGTGCCACTGCACTCCAGTCTGGGTTGGAGACAGTGAAACTGTCTCCAAGAAAAAAATAAATAAATAAAAAATAAAAATAAATAGAGAAGAACAATGGACCCAACTTAAACTTTTGAGGTTCCTACCTTTCAGGGGTAGAAGTGAAAAAGGTACTATTAAAGGAACAATTGGAGAAGTAAAAGGAAGATGGAAAAGTTTAAGTCTCAGAATCCAAAGGAAGAGATTTTCTAAGGGAAAAGTCAGAGAGAGAGGAATAGGGAAGATTGAGGGTAGTGTTGCTTCTAGGTAGCCAAGGAGGTTTCAGAAAGAAGGACACAGAGGTGGACATAGTGCAGTACAAAGTTCAAGGAGAATGAGAATAGAGAAAGAATCCTTTGGCTTGGTGGTGTGAGGGTCACTGACCAACCACATTAGAACAGTTTCAGTACACTAAGAATGGTAATGTAAATCAGATTGCGGGGAGGTTAAGGAAGATGGTAAGCAGAGACTGTGATAAAGACTATTTCCTAGGCTGGCGTGCAGTGGTGCAATCATAGCTCATTGCAACCTTGACCTCCTGGGCTCAAGCGATCCTCCCACCTTGGCCTCCTAAAAGCACTGGGATTTACAGATGTGAGCTATTGCTCCCACCCATCCCTGATTGGTCTTAAATTAATTAATCAATCAATTAATTTTTTTTTTGAGACAGGGTCTCACTCTGTTGCCCAGGCTGAAGTGCAGTGGTGAGATCTTGGCTCCCTACAGCCTCGATCTCCTGGGCTCAGGTGATCCTCCCACCTCAACCTCCCAGGTAGCTGGGACTACAGGTATATGCCACCACATCCAGCTAATTTTTTGTATTATTATTATTATTTTTGAGACAGAGTCTCGCTCTGTTGTTCAGGCTGGAGTGCAGTGGCTCAATCTCAGCTCATTGCAGCCTCTGCCTCCTGGGTTCAAGCGATTCTCCTGCCTCAGTCTCCCGAGTAGCTGGGACTAGGTATGTGCCACCACACCTGGCTAATTTTTGTATTCTTAGTAAAGACAGGGTTTCACCATGTTGGTCAGGCTGGTCTCGAACTCCTGTCCTCAGGTGATCCACCTGCCTCAGCCTCCCAAAGTTCTGGGATTACAGGCATGAGCCAATTTTTTGTATATTTGTAGAGGTGGAGTTTTGCCATGTTGCCCAGGCTGGTCTTAAATTTCATAATGGGGAATATGTGTTATATGTGTTCCTCCAGGGCCCTGCTACTTGCTAACCATGTGATCTTGGGAAAATCTGCTTAATATTGTGCCTCAGTTTTCTCCCTTGTAAAATGGAGGCAAAAGGAATACCTATTTCATAGATCTATTGTGAGGATGTAATTATTTAATCTTTTAAAAGCTCTTAGAACAATGCTATGTGGTGAATGTTTGATAAATGTTAGCTGTTACTGTCTATTGCTGAAGTAAGAGAGTAGAACTGGTGGCCTGAAGAGAAAAAATAGAAGAAAAAAGAATTTAATAAAATTACTGCAAAGTAGTGGCAAGAACTAAATGGAAAGGTCATAGGGCCTTTTCTCTGGATGTTCTTGGAGAACACTTTGAATATCTACCTACACTATTTATTTACACTTGGATTTCAGGCCCCTTTCCTTTAATATTTGCACTGTTTTACTTTTTTCTATAACACTTATGTTCTAACATGTAATCAAGTTAATACATAAACTGTTTGTTGTTGATCTCTTTCCAGTAGGGCAGAGATGTTTGTTTTGATCTCTGATGTATTCCAGGTTCTGGGAATAGTACTCGGCATATAATAGGTGCTCAATATTTGCTTGTTGGATGAATAAGTTAATTTACCATTGAAGTGGAATGGATAGAGAAAAGCTTTCAAGTTGCTGGTGGTCCTTTTTTTTTTTTTTTTTTTTTTTAGACAGAGTTTCAATCGTGTTGGCCAGTCTGAAGTTTAATTGCCTGATCACGGCAACTTTTGCCTCCTGGGTTCAAGCAATTCTCCTGCCTCAGCCTCCTGAGTAGCTGAGATTATAGGCATGTACCACCATGCCTGGCTAATTTTTGTATTTTTAGTAGAGACGGGGTTTCGCCATGTTGGCCAGACTGGTCTTGAATTTCTGACGTCAGGTGATCCACCCTCCTCGGCCTCCCAGAATCCTGGGATTACAGGTGTGAGCCACTGCGCCTGGCCGCAGGTGGTACATTTTTAGAGAAGAGCCAGTTATCAGATTGACGGACACTATATAGGCCTTTACCTTATCAGAGACTTGCTCGTTTTTCTTTAATGAGTTTTCTGAGTTTATTTTGGTACATGTTTTCCTGGAAATCACTTGGGAAACCCATTTATTAATAGCTGAGGAAAGGAATGTATAAATGAATCTCTTTTTTTCTTTGCTATAATACTTTTATTTTACATTTGATTAGGTAATGAAAGCCTATCTTTGAGTGCTTATTAGATGCTAAGCACTATTCTAACCTCCTTATTAGTTTTTAAAAATTCTGTAACACCTTACAGGTGCATTACAGTTTCCTTGCAAGCCATCATTAATGTTTAAGGGAACCTCTTTGTACTGAGACCAGGAGAATGATTACCCAAACTATTGTCTTCTATTAATAGGGAGCTTCAAATACCACATTCCTTCCTCCAGTATTCATATAGCTTTGACACCGATACTTGCATTAGTCCACCAGGACTAATCTCATTATGTTCTTTATTCCTTTTCCCTTTTTATGTCAGTTACTACCAGTCTCCCAGGTGATACTCATTTCCCCATAAGGTCCTATATATTTACTATTTTTTTCAATCCTCTTCAACTCTTGAAATCTTGCCATTGTGCAACCCAGTGGAATTACAGTCTGTCATCAGCAAAATTTCCTGTATCCTTGTTTGTTCTTTGTCTGAACATTTTGTCTACTTCGTACTTTGCTGAGGATGCCGCTTCCCCTGTGACTCTCTTATACGTTGGCAATTAAATATTTCATTTTCTTCTGATATGCCATCAGGGATCAGTGGGAAGTCCTGTGCACTGAGACTTAAAACTACATTTCCTACCTGCAGTCCCAGCTACTTGAGAGGTGGAGGCAGGAGGATCCTTGAGCCCAGTTCAAGGCCAGCCTAGGCAACATATGAGACCCTGTCTCTAAAAACAAACAAACAAACAAAAATCTTTTTCCTGCCCTGACCTACTCCATTGAACAGGAATCAAGAGAAAGCCTGGATCCACTGTCTAGAACCAGGAGCCTGCAGATGGAGCAGTTGTCTACCATTCTCTTGTTTTCCTTAAAACTTGTCTGTTAACAGGTTATATTGTCTGTAAACCTCATGTTTGCTGGTATCTACTGCACCCTGGGTTACACCTTCTCTTTTCTTGACTAGTTTAGCTCCTGGCTCACTGTCATTCTTCTAACACTAGGTTTCTTTTAATTCTTAGTAATTTCAGTGTATACCTCTATGGTCCTTCTAATACTGTGACCTCTTATTTTTTAAATGTCTTAATGATCTTACTCTCTAGCCCATTTAAAGCACTTCATGGTCATATCTTTTGATGCATTAAAAAAGATGTTTTGTAAATATGGGGTCTTGCTGTGTTGCCCAGGCTAGTCTCAAACTCCTGGCCCCAAGCAGTCCTCCTGCCTTGGCCTCTCAAAGCTCTGAGATTACAAGTGCGAGCCACCACACCTCACCTCATGGTCATGTCTTATAACTTATTACTAGTAACTTGAAACCTCTTCGTTTCTTCTGAGCTCTTTCTGACTGCTGTCTCTTCAGCCTATTCTGCCTGGTACCTCAACTCAACAATTCCTCACTGTCACTGAAACTGTCAGTCCACTGATTCTATTCCCTTTTCACTGCACCTTGTCCCCTTGATTTCCTTTCTTCTTTCCTTACTTAGTAGAATTCATTTGCCAGATATATTGCATTTGCCCTTCACTCACTTGTTCCTTTCTTGCCTCTTCATGATTATTTGGCAAAACCTCAGTCTTAGTTAAATCAACTTTCTGAGTACTTCATGTCTACATCTGTGCAGCTGAAAATTATTGTAGAAAAATACAACTATAATAACTGCTCTCACTTTAAATTCATGATAAGAACCTCAGATTTCTTTTTTTTTTTTTAAATAAAGGTGGGGTTTCACCATGATGGCCAAGTTGGTCTTGAACTTCTGACCTCAGGTGATCCACCCACCTCGGCCTCCCAAAGTGCTAGGATTATAGGCGTGAGCCACTGCGCCCGGCCAGGACCTCAGATTTCTTGCCCTGAATATTGTCTGGCAATCATACTCGATTTCCTTAGTCCATTCAGTCTCCCCTCTTATAGATGACTTAGTTTGTACCCTTGCTTTTCTCTTCAAACTTCCAACTCTCTTCCTTAGTCCATTCAGTCTCCCCTCTTATAGATGACTTAGTTTGTATCCTTGCTTTTCTCTTCAAACTTCCAACTCTCTTCCTCATATTCACTCTCAGTTGACAGACCTGATTTCTACTTCATTGTAAGATGCAAGCAATCAGAAGAACACTTACAGATTCCTGCCACCACATGTATGTATTGACTGCATCTGGACTCACAGACCTTGCTCGTGTCTTTATGTGTTTCTATATAGTCCCAGGTCCTCTGATTAATGCATTAAGGTCACATCCTTTGTTATTTACTCTGGATATTGGCCTAGCCATTCTCCCTTCTCTCTGTATATCGTCAGTTCATCTCTTCTGGATCATTCCCATCAATATACAAGCATGCTGTTACTGTTTTCATCATAAAAATATCTTCCCTCAATTGCTCTTTCTGCGGAACTCCTTAAAACATTGTCTAAATGCACTTGTTCTGATTTCTTTCTCATGTTCTCTCTTAAGCCTGTTCTAATCAGGCTTTGCCCCTACTACTATACTAAGATTGTTTTTGTTAAGGTCTTCCAACTAATGACATTGTTAAATCTAGTAGTCAGTTTTGTGTTTATCTTGGGTGATGATATACGTTTGACAAAGTTGTTTTCTCCTTGTCTTTGATATACTTGTTTAACTTCCCTGTGAGAGAGCTACATTTCCTTGGCTTTCCTCAAAATTCATTGGCTGCTCCTTCTTACTTAGTCTTCCTTAGTAGATTCTTCTTTTTGCCTACCTCTGAACATGGGAATATCCCAAGGCTCATTCCTTGGTTATCTTCTCTATCTATGCTTACTCCCTTAGCAATCTCTGTTAGTTTGGTGACTTCGAATATTTTCTCTCAAATTATTTTTTTCAGCCCTGATATATCTCCATAACTCCATATTTTTATATCCAGTTGCCTATGTAACATCCCACTTGAATGACTCTTAAACATGACTCAACATGTCCAAAATGGAATTCTTGCTTTTCTCTTTGCTCTCTGATACCTGCTCTGTCCACATAGCCTTCCTCATCTCAGTTGTTGGCAGCTTTCCAGTTGTTCATCCAGAAACCTTGTAGTCATTCTTGATTCTTCTGCTGTCTTATCCTCTTATCCCACATTCATTCCTTCAGGAAGTTGTTGGCTCTAACTTTAAAACATATCCAGAATTCAACCAGTTTTCACTGTCTCCACAGCCACCATCATCTCTTGCTGGGTGATGGCAGTAGCCTTTCAACAAGTTTTCCTGCTTCTACCCTTGGCCTCTGTAGTCTGTTATTAACATAGCAGTCAAAATAATCCTTTGAAAATTTAAGTCAAATGGCAAGAGATTTTGTACCACATTTAAGAAGTTTCATAAGTTAGTAAGATTAAAGATTGTTCTAGTCAATGGTATTTTACAAAATCATGTCAGCCCTGAAGGCACATTTAAGGCCGGCTTTGAGTATGCTTGTTTGTGCGGGTGGAGGAGTTGTCAGACATGGTTCATAGCCTCCCTCTTTTCTCCTCACTTCTCTTTTCTACTCTATGTACAAAGACATCTATATTCCTGAGGAAATTGGAAAGGGAGGGCCTGAGTTTGTTGCTATTCCTGAAAGTTTCTTTGAATGGAATACTGGATCATCCTTTTTGAAAAGGTCTGTTACTTCATTACTACCTCCTTTAGCAACAAGTTTGCTTTCCTCCAACCCCTGCGAAGTTTAGTGTTCTGTCTCTACATCTTCCTTTTCTGTTTCCCATACTCCCAGATGGAAATATTATATTTCTTAGGATTTTTCGCTCTATTTGAATTAGTGTTTTATACTAAAACTCTTCAGAAATCCTGAAACCCATTCTTATGCTTTCTGTGTGAGTTAGTTTTATTTTTGCTAATAATGTTTCAACAGAATGATACTGGACATGATAGTAAAGGGGAAATTGATACCAATATGTAATGAAGAAATCATGTGTGAAATTGCAAAGAAAATGAAAGATATTTTTATTGACTACTTTGAATGTACTTGTCATAAACTAAAAATGCTAATGATTTCTAGAGGAGTTATATACTACACTGTATATAAAGAACCTTGGAGATTGGTTGGCAAAAAAAGAACTTCACAGTTCATTTATCTCTTTACATTTCTTTTCTCTAGAGGCAAATGTTCTCTAATCAGTTTTTCTTTGATTCTCTTTCAGAGGGGCTCATGTAGTGGGATTAACAATCATATGACTGTTGTGGCATTGTATATATGTTACTATTGTTTTACATTCTTTTAGATTATAATACTTATTCTCTTGGTCTGAAGGTAGATATATGCCTGTTTTCTCAAGCTGTTTCTTAGACCTTTGTTGTCCAATATGGTATCCACTAGCCATTTGGGACTACTGAGCACATGAAATGTGGCTAGTTGGCCAAGTGCAGTGGCTCATGCCTGTAATCCCAGCACTTTTGGAGGCTGAGGTGGGTAGATCACATGAGGTTATGGGTTTGAGACCAGCCTGGCCAACATGGAGAAACCCCATTTCTACCGAAAATACAAAAATTAGCTGGGTATGGTGGTGGGCGCCTATAATCCCAGCTACTTGGGAGGCTGAGGCAGGAGAATTGCTGGAGCCTGGGAAGTGGAGGTTGCAGTGAGCTGAGATCATGCCCTTGCACTGCAGCCTGGGGGACAGAGCAAGACTCTGTGTCAAAAAAAAAAAAAAAGGAAAGGGGAGAAGAGGGGAATGTGACTAGTCTGAATTGAGATTGTGCTAAGTATAAAGTATAAAATACACACTGAAGTTAGAATCCTTAGTAACAAAATGTATACAATTTCTCATTAGTAATTTTTAAATATAGATTACATGTTGAGCTGATATGTTGGGTTAAATAAAACTAATTTTACTGTTTCTTAATATGGCTAGTGGAAAATGTAAAATTATATTTGGAATTACATTATATTTCTTTTGGATAGTGCTGTCTTAAACTTACCTTTCTCTTTTGCCCTAAAACTTTTGAAGTTGTTTTAACTCAGTTAATTACCTGTTATATATTCACTAAAATATGATTTTGGTATTATGTGTTATAAAAGAATTTGTTTTTTCTGAAGGGACAAATTTTATGTTTTTATCCTTCTTAATACTAACTTTCTCAAGTCTTGAGTTTTCTTTTTCTTTTTTAAAAAAACGATTTGACTTTTGCCACACATTACCCATGGTACTACGCAAGCATAACTCATTCTTTCTCTACATTGCTTGGGAGAATTTTGAAAAGGGAATTTGAAATTAAAAGTATCAAAGTTGATCTTTTATTTACTTTCCTTCTTAATATTAGTAATATTAATACATTTTATAATTCCTCTATCATAACATAATTTAAAAATTTAAAAATAAAGGCACATTTTATCAGGCAAAAAAATAGATTGAAAAAGTTACGTATGAGGAAAGATTTTTGTCGCTTTAATATAAAACCCAGCAAACAAACAAACAAACAAACAAAAAAAAAACCCACCTACACTGACTCATTCTGCTGGCACACATTTTATTAATTTTTTTAAACTTAGACTCTGACAGCCACTATTGGCTTTTTTTGTTCAAAGATTTAAGTTTAGGCTGGGTGCAAGTGGCTCATACCTGTAATCCCAGTACTTTGGGAGGTTGAGGCGGGCAGATAACTTGAGGTCAGGAGTAAAACACCAGTCTGGCCAACATGGTGAAGCCCATTCTCTACTAAAAATACAGAATTTAGCAGGGCATGGTGGCACGTGCCTGTAATGCTATCTACTCGGGAGGCTGAAGCAAGAGAATTGCTTGAACCTGGGAGGCAGAGGTTGTAGTGAATTGAGATCATGCCACTGCACTTCAGCCTGGGCAACAGAGCTCAAAAAAAGACTTAAGTTTATGGTTTTATTTATATTAGTTTTTTTGAAAAAAAATCTTTTGAAAACAAGATTTATGTGGAGTTTAATGAGTGCTTTTTTAGTGTTAAACCTCAAACTGTTTACAACCAAGTGGCGTATACGTAGTTCAAATCTGGCTAGTTTTTAAGTGACAAACTGGTTATTGGGTGGCTGTGGATTACTTAAGGAGAGATATTGGCTCTGTGCTCCAAAGTATATTTTAAAAGTAATCCACAATCTAATAGCAATTCTGATTTTTTTTTTTAAAAAAAGCAATCCATCAAATATTGCTACTAACAAAAGTGGCTTTGTTAGGCATTTGGAAATAATTTATTTACTGAAGAACTATTACTTTTATTGTTCTTACCAACTCAAAAGAGTCCATAATACCTGCTTAGGTACAGAAAATTAGGCATGGTGTGGTGACTCACACCTGTAATCTTAGCACATTTTGGGGCCAAGGTGGGAGAATCACTTGAGCCCAGTAGTTCAAGACAAGCCTAGGTATCATAGGGAGACTGCATCCCTACAAAAAATTTACAAAAAAATTATGTGGGTGTGGCGGTATACACCACCACCACTTCCTGGGAGGCTGAGGTGGGAGGATTGCTCGAGTCTGGGAGATTAAGGCTGCAGTGAGCCACAGTGGCATCACTGCACTCTAGCCTGGGTGAGAGGGAGACCCTGTCTTGAAAAATAAGAAAAGAAAAGTATATAAAAGTATATTTACAGTAAACGTAAAAATTAAATTAAAAAAAAAAAAAAAAAAACGCAAAACGGGCCAACCAGCTAAAAAAATTTTTTTTAATGATTGTAATTGAGAAAATATAGGTTTTATAAACAAGGTCAAGGAGGCAAAAGGAGATATCTAGGGTAGAAAAAATAGAGATAATATAGATAATAGGAATTTGGGGAAGTGAGACAATAAGCAAAGTCATAAAAGTTCACATTTTTGGATGTTTAATGGAAGGATAATCTTGACAGACTGAAACAAAAATTTTCACTTGTTAATTTTCTGGAACTTAGTACTCTTTACCTTCTTTTTTTCTTTTATGCTTTGAGGAAGGCCTGATTTCTTTTCTGTTGGTTGTCTAGACCTATATTTGGATTGATTCATAAAAATTTCTTTAAAAAAATGTGTGTGTGTGTGTGTGTGTGTGTGTGTGTGTGTGTGTGTTTTGCCTGTGACACAGCCTTAGGAGACTGTTCTTATGTGCCCCAAAAGAATAATTTCTGAGTACATCTATGTTGTATATTATTAACTCTTTGTTCCTTTTTATTGCTGAGTGGTATTCAGTGGTGTGGGTATACCACAGTTTAACTGTTTACCCATTGAAGGACATTTTGGTTCTTTTTAGTTCCTGACTATACTAAAAGAGCTGTTATGAACATTTGTGTACATGTTTTTGTATGAACGTAAGTTTTTATTTCTCTCAGATAAAAGCCCAAGAGCAAAAGTGCTGGGTCATCTGGTAAGTATATGTTTAGTTTTTTTAAAAAACTGGTAAAGTATTTTCTAATATGTCTATACAATTTTGTATTCTCATAAGCATTAAATGAGTTGTCCAGTTTCTCTGTGTTCTAGCCAGATAGGGTACTATCACTGTTTTTTTCATTGTAGTCATTCTGAGAGATCTATAGTGATATTTTATTGTGGTGTTAACTTGCATTCCCTAATGGCTGAAGATGTTCAACAACTTTTCATGTGCTTTTGGCCTTTTGTAATTCCTCTTCAGTAAAATGTCTAAAATTTAAAATAAAGGCACATTTTATCAGGCAAAAAAAATGGATTGAGAAAGTTACGTATGAGGAAAGATGTTTTTGTCTGCTTTAACATAAAACCCAGCAAATAAACAAACACCTGCACTGACTCAGTTTGTGTCTTTTTTCCATTTTCTAATTGGTTATCTTTACTGTTGGTTTTTTTTTTTTAATATCTTGAGACTTTTCTAGATTTTTTCTCTTTCATTTTATCTCTTTTTCTATAAGTTATTGGAGTATAGGTGGTATTTGATTATATGAGTGAGTTCTTCAGTGGTGATTTGTGAGATCTTGGTGAGTCCTTTATACAGTCTGGATACTAGTTCTTTGTCAGATACGTGGGTAGCTAATATTTTCTCCCTGATTCTAACTTGTCGTTTCATCCTCTTTGTAGGGTTATTCACAGAGCAAAAATTTTTAATTTTGATGAGGTTCAGTGTAGCAGTTCTTCGTTTTGTGGGTCGTGCTTTTGGTCAAGCGTAGGAATTCTTTACCTAGTGCTAATTCCTGGAGATTTTCTCAAAGATTTTTCCTAAAAGTTTTATACTTTTACATTTTACATTTAAGTGTATGATCCATTTGGATCTAGTTTTTGTGTAAAGTAAGAGGTTTAGGTTGATGTCTCTTTCCCCTTCCCTTCCTCTTTCCCTTTCCCATCCATGGAAGTCCCAGTTGCTCTAGCATCATCTATTGGAAAGGCTGTCTTTCTTTTATTGAATTGCTTGCACGTCATTGCGAAAAATCATTTGGGAGTATTTGTGTGGACAGATTTCTGGGTTTTCTGTTCTGTTCCATTAGTCTATATGTCTCTTCATTAGTACCACATTTTTTTTTTAAATTTTTATTATATTTTAGGTTTTGGGGTACATGTGAAGAACATGCAAGATTGTTGTACACATGTACACACGTGGCAGTGTGATTTGCTGCTTTCCTCCCCTTCACCTATATCTGGCATTTCTTCCCATGCTATCTCTCCCCACCTCCCCACCTCCCACTGTCCCTCCCCTATGTCCCCGCCAACAGACCCCTGTGTGTAGTGCTCCCCTCCCTATGTCCATGTGTTCTTATTGTTCATCACCCGCCTATGAGTGAGAACATGCGGTGTTTGATTTTGTGTTCTTGTGTCAGTTTGCTGAG
>CAUYLG010031022.1:0-44439 GCA_963573385.1 Cacajao melanocephalus | reverse complement strand
AGCAATTGCATAGCATTTCACAGGTTTAAATAAAAGATTGGTTGGCTGCTTGTTTGTTATTTTCATCCCTTATTCCTTCCTGTCTCCATTGTTAAGCACAATTATTGGCATAAAAGAGGTTTTTAATACCCATTTTTAGACTGTATTCTAGCCTGGGCAATAGAATAAGAATCCCGTTCTCTCTCCCTCTTTCTCTTCCTCTTTCTTTCTCTCTTTCATTCTTTTTTCTTTCTTTCACTCTTTCTTTTCTCTTTTTCTTTCTTAAAAAAAAAAAAAAATATATATATATATATATATGCATCAACCATGAGGTCAAGCTGGTATACAGAAACCGAAAAGATTAACTCAAATTGGTCAAGCTGACAAGACAAGAATATTCTTTATTATGTATATGAGTGCATGTATGCTTTTAAGGGTATCTAAAACGAGTTCATTTGGCCAGGCGCGGTGGCTCATGCCTGTAATCCCCGCACTTTGGGAGGCCGAGGTGGGTGGATCACAATGTCAGAGTTCACAGATCAGGCTGCCCAAGATGGTGAAACCCCGTTTCTACTAAAAATACAAAAATTAGCTGGTGTGGTGGCCAGCACCTGTAGTCCCCACTACTCAGGAGGCTGAGGCAGGAGAATTGCTTGAACCCGGAAGGCAGAGGTTGCGGTGAGCCGAGATTGTGCCAAGCGCCACTGCACTCCAGCCTGGCAACAAAGCAAGACTCCATCTCAAAATAAAGAAAAACAAAACAAAACAAAACTAGTTCATCACGTAAATATTAGAGTCCCAACAGAAAACATGGATAACTTGAGAAAAGTTCAGTAAAGAGGCTATTTACAAGGTGAGTAAGGTATAGGGAAAAAAGAAAATAGTAACTTGGTTAGCCTTTAGTTTCTGCTGTAGAGAAAAGAAAAGCAATAGTATCCTGGTCCTAGGTGAGCTTTACTCCTGGGCCTGAAGGTGCAAGAAAAAGGGGGAAAGGTATGAGATGGCCACCTTGACAGAAACTTCTCTTCGATGGATGTCAACAGCAACTCCCTCCTCCCTCTAATCTCCTGCTGCCACTTCCTATTGGCCCAAACCAATGGGAAACCAGAGGACAAGGGAACTCATTGGTGCTGTTCAACTAGGTCAGCTTCCTGCAGCATAAAGCACGGTGGAAAATGTTGAGGAGTTGATCTTGAATGGAAATGTAAGATAATTAGCATAGCTGATTTTTTTTTTATATGGGGTGAAGTGAGACTGATTTATCCCTTTGCACCACGGATGAGCTCCAAGGGGTCTAAGAATTAGTAGAAGCAGGTTGTCAGAGATTGTTATAATAATGGCTCTGATGCACCATACCTTTCAGTAGTCATACCATTCAGTATCCATATCCTGTGTATCCCTCTTCCACACTGACAGATTTCTGGAGAAATCTGATTTCTACTAAGGAATGGCTAAACTCCAGTGCCACTGGAATCAATCAAGTTCAAATGCTATGCCTACAACTCGGTTCTCTCCACCTCGAAACTTAGCTATTCTCTCTTCCTCTCTGAGTGCTGACTTAATTCTCGAATAAAATAGATTCTCCTCTTATGGTTACAAGAAGGTTGCAGCACTCCCAGATTTCACATCCTCCATGCTTAATGTGCAATAGAAAAAAGAAAGTTTCTTTTTCCCAACAATTAGGCAAAAATGTCCAGTCTGCCTCTCAAAGTGAGTTGTGTCCATGACAGCAGACCAATTACTGTAGCCAAGTGATAGGATTTGTTGGGTGGTTAAGTCAATCAGGGCCTACCTGAGGAATCAGGGTAAAGTAAGTAGATCCAAATAATATAAGCTGAGAATAAATGAGGGGTAAATCCACACCAAAAAATCAGACAACTTGAAAAAGGGAAGAATCACTGTGGATGCTAGGTGGCCAAAAATGATGCATTTTTTTATATAAATCCCAAATTCACTCACCTTTCACCTTTGTTCCAAATTTCAGGCTTGTATATCCAACTGCATGTTTGGTATTTAACACTGAATATCTCCAGACATTTCAAACTTTAAATGTCCCAAAATGAATCACCCATGGAACTCAGATCTGGAGGTGGAGAGGTGCTTCTTTTGCTTTTCATTGTGGCTCCCAAACCTTATCCTAACTCCCCTTTTACAAAGCCCCATAATCTTTGACATGGACCAGGATATTTTAGCACTAGCTTCTTCTCCTTGTTGCTATCACCTGCCAAACTCGTAGCCTATAACCTTCATTCACTAATGACCCTGGCACCTGTCTTATAGTCTACTTGTACCACTACTCCTATCAACGTGAGTAATGTTATCAACATTCACAGTGATGATCCATCTAACAACTTAGACTCTCAGTTCCTAAACCTCCAGTGATTCTTCCTTCCAATGATCAATTTACCACCTATCTCAACCACCCACTCACTCCCATGGTAATACTTTGACTCTGTCTTTAACAACAACTGTACTACCTCCAAAATCTCAAATTCCAGAACCTTATTCTCTAGCCCTCCCATGTCCTATCACTTCTAGTCTTTGCACAGAAGCTCTTCTTTGATCTTAATTAAATCTTCAGTCCATGAACACCATCCCTTTCTCACTATAAAGCATTCCCTAACCCAGTTTATATTTTTGTTCACTGCTAAAATCATTTCTTTGAAAAAGCCCTTAACTCCCCCAGCCCTTTCTTCCTTATCTTACCTGACAAAGCTTTAACCCTAATTAATCCCACATACTCCAACACCTGCACCCAAGTGTCTGAATAGCTATAGAAAAAGAAAGCTTAAACTTTACTCACATTACATTTATGGCCATAAATTTCACGAGCACTCCACACTGCCAGGCAATCCTACTTTACTTCCCTAGTCTGCCTGCTTTTCTCTTTTCCATAATGACAATTTCACATATCTTTTCTCTTATACTGCCAACTTTCCTTTCTCAGTTGATGACTTTGCCTCATAATCATTTAAGAAAATACAAATAAGTCAGGATCTCTATTTTCTGTATTTATACTTCCTGCTATCAAGCAAGTAACACCTGTTGCTTACCATCACGAGCAGCAGCATCAGGATGTCAACCCACTACATAATTTGCAGGTATTGAAGTCACTAAGAAAGACATGACTCACACAGGCACTGAAAGAAACAATGCTTTACTCACCTAGAGAAGAGAGAAGGGTCAGTTTCAATAGTGTGCATTGGTCCGCCATGGCAGCAGGTCTTGCCTGACAGCTGACATAGGGTGATAGTCTTCACACATCCCTGTTGTGCTACATGTGAAGGACCCTGTTCCCTTTTCACTGGGAACAGATAGAGCAGTAGGGCTGGCCAGCTGTCATGATGTACATCCTTTAAGTAGGATAAAGAAGTACACATGATGCCCAGAATAGTGAAAGACACTCCCAAATAAGGAGACATGCCCAGCATAGGTCATTAAAACCCCTTTTCTCCATATAAAAATATGTTCCAGACCTGAGGGATACTCTCATGCAGCCATGCAAGGGTCAACAGCCTGTGCACAACTGTCTTTCCCAACAGTTCAACTCCTAATCCATACTTGGATGCTGACATAGCAGGTAACGCATTATCAAATTCGGTAGGACCAAAACCTGACCAGGATTTGGAGGTGAAGCTGGTTCTTGTGGGGCCCCTGAACAACCCATTATGGATGTAGTTTTCGCTCAGAGACTCTCTGTTATTTTGAGACAGCATCCCATCTAGGTTACTGGGAAACAGGCACTTGGGCTTAACCAGGAACTTAACCAGAAACCCCAAGTGCCTGGATCAAGCCAAATAAAGAGATTAATATGAGTCCAAGGAACTGTGAGTGTACAGATGTTAACTGTCTCCCTGAATGTGGATCTTCTCCAACTCAAGTTTTTACCGTCCCTCAATTATTGATATATAAACAGCAAGAGGTGTTAGCAATAACACAAAACCACCCTATTCTGCCAGCAAATAATCAAGCACTATTCAGTTGTCCATCAACACCTTGGCTAGTGAGTTCAGCGGGTTTTGTTGGTCTTGGATGGCTCGGAGAAAGTTCAAGTCATTGTGCACTGGCCAAGCCGCTATAATGGGAGTGTGGGATGAAAGACATTTCATTGTGGGGTGGCAAATCCTGCATATCTTGAGCTTGCCACTTCTCACCACAAGTGTGCTGATTCTTATCAGTGTTGTCATGCCAGGCAAAGCAAGAATGAGAAGAGGAAAGATTAATATTCCCAACCCATCCCCTCTGCATAACCTCCTGAGGCCAAAGACTCTTTTTCAATGACCTGGGATGACACTTACTCAAATAGAGCTATCCAGGCTCTTTGTCTGTGTCCTAAGGCTACAATTTTCATAAGGATCCACTGTTTCATTGCTTAACCCTAACCTTTCAGCCCTAATCATCCAATTCAGGGAAGGAGGTCACATCCTGAACAAATTGGACATATCCTAAAATATTGCCCACCTATATGGAGGAATTGGGAGTTCCAGACACAACCAGGGGAATCCTAGTGTCTCGATATTCTATCACTCCTTCTGTCATCCCCATAGAGTACACAAGAGGGAGGCACCTGAAGGTAGTATTGCCTTCAGGTCTGAATCAGAGACCCTACTGCTGGTGCCACTGCAAGGTAGACCACAAACCATCCCTAGGGAGTGTGTTCCAGTGGGGAAAAATAAAAAGAATGGTTGAGTATACTGATACTAGGATTTCAGAGGCATAGCCTAATCAGGCATCTGCCTAGTTCTCCACCCACTCGCAAACTCAGTGTTTTTCTTCTCTGTTTGAAACAGGGTCTCATTCTGTTACCAAGGCTGGAGTACAGTGGCATGATCATGGCTCACTGCAGCCTCCACCTCCCGGGTTCAAGCGATCCTCCCCCCTCAGCCTCCCTAACAGTTGGGACCACAGTTGTGAGCAACTGCGCCTGGCCTTAGTATTTTCTAATATGCATTGAAGTGCCTTGTTTCATAGGTATTGAGCCGACCACTTTATCACTTTATTATCCTACATTTTGCTTGGGAGTAATAGTGAGCATGAAAGGTCCATCTCTCCTTTCTTTGCAAGGTATTACCACAATTTTTGTTCCACATAGGGAAGCCTTTCATGGTCTAATTATTAATCCATTAGGCACTGGACTATATGATTAGCCCATTTGTAAGGCCCATGAGTCTGCAAATATGTAGGAGGGATTTGCTGTTGGAACGGCCTGTATAGACATCATTATTGTACGGAGTTCTGCCCATCGACAGAGTGTTCTTATCTGGTCTCAAAAGGTGGCCATCCTTGGGGCAGACAGCCGCAGTGTCCCATTGGACTTTAGTTTCAAGGATCTATCTGTGAACCAAGCCATATCATCTGCAGGAACATCTTTGAACTGTGAGATCCATTTAGTAAAGATTGGGAAGGAAGTATCCCCATTGGGTCATTAGTTCCTCCAGCAAAACAGATACTTGTTTACGGAGTCAATTAACCCCCTGGGCCCCCAATCAGCCTCCCTCTTAGATACATCATTTTTATTTAATGACAGAGCTTTGCTGAACTTGTTTTATTAACATAATTAGCGAGTACCCACATAAGGATGGGCAGCTTAGGTTTTAAGGTCACATACAGCACTTTAGCAGTCAGGTTTTCTGTTATCAGGTCCCAAAAGCAGGTCAAGAGTTGCCATTTAAAGGGAGTGAAACTGGCTGCCTCAGGTAATTTATAAGTTTAAAACCCAAGGGAACAACACACCCAAGTAACACCACCTTACTATCACAGATTCAATCATACAGGTAGGAGTAACTGAGATCTGTAGTTCTGGCAGGCTTCCTTGGCCCCAATGGCAGGACCCATATCATTGCATGTTGTATGACCTTTAGAGCCTGTTGTTATTGGGGGCCCCATTTAAAGGTGGCCACTTTTTGAGTAATCTTGATTAAATGGACCAAAAGAATACCCAGACATGGTACATGCTATCTCTAATATCCAAACAGACCATTAGCTGTTGAGCTTTTTTCTTGTGAGTGCTGCCAAGGACAGTAATTTTTTTTTTTTTTTTTACTTTATAAAGAATACTTCTCTGCTTGCTGGCCAGCAGTTCCTAGGAACTGCAATTGTTGAGCCCTGGACTTGAGGGCTCAGTCTACATGTCATGGTGTCTATGAACTTAGGTAGGGCCTGGTCAACTTGTTTGTTTCTGTGAGGCCATCAATGCAGATGTCATTATTGCAGTGAATAACAAATATATCTGAGGGTAACTAGGCTTGTTACAGATCTAGTCCTACCTGTTGGTGGTATTTTGCAGGAAACCTGATGTTATCCCTGTGGAACTACAGTGAAAGTGTATTGTAGATTATTTATGTGAACACAAACCAGTCTCGATATTTATCCTACAAAGGAATCCAGAAGATGGCCTTGGACAGATCAATAATAATATGTTGGTCTCTGTGTGGGCCACCATTGCCTGAGTGATGGTAATGATGTCAGGTAACACAGGAGCCAAGGGTGGCACCTAAGCATATAATCTTTGGTAGTCCACTGTTAGCCTCCAGATCCTGAGGCCTTTTGTACAGTCCAGAATGGGCTGTTAAACTGAAACAAAGTGATACGCAACACTTCTGCCTGCAGAAAGTTCTATATCAACAGGGTCGTGTCCCTTTATTCACTTGTTATGTAGTACTGCTTTTGCAGAATAACCTGCTGGGGCTTGGATAACTTTGGTAGTAGGTGGAAGTGGACATATCTCACTGTTAAGGCTTAAATCCTTTGTTGTGAGGGAACATATCCCCTGAGGTGGCAGTGATGCTGTTGCAAGTAGCCAAAATGTCAATATCTATAATACATTCAGTGCCCAAAATGGCCCAAAGGGCCCTACCCAAAAGCACGTATGATTTTAATCTGGCTGCTATCAGTTTACTCTTATTAATTCAGAGTCCCAGGATTATTGCCATTTGGACACCAGTATCCAAGAGCCCCATAAAGTTTGGACTTGCAGCTGCGCAGGGTGGCTCATGCCTGTAATCTCAGAACTTTGGGAGGCCGAGGCAGGTGGATCTCCTGAGGTCAAGAGTTCAAGACCAGCCTGATCAATATGGTGAAACCCTGTTTCTACTAAAAATATAAAAATTAGCAGGGCATGGTGGCACGCACTTGTAGTCCCAGATACTCAGGACACTGAGACAGGAGAATTGCTTGAACTGGGAGGTGGAGGTTGCAGTGAGCAGAGATCATACCACTGCACTCCAGCCTGGGTGACAGATCGAGACTCCATCTCAAAAAAAAAAAAAGTTTGGATTTGATTTTTCCTTTTTTTTTTTCAATCTTGGCAGGAGCATAGGGTTGCTGGTCCCCAGTGGGGACCTAGAGACCTTAGTTTTATCCCCCTTAATTCTATGTTGAAGAAATTAAGGTCAGGGTCAGGTGCAGTGGCTCACTCTGTAATCCCAGCACTTTGGGAGGCTGAGGTGGGCGGATCACTTGAGGTCAGGAGTTCAAGATCAGTCTGGCCAACATGATGAAACCCCGTCTCTACTAAAAATAAAAAATCAGCCAGGCGTGGTGCCAGGCACCTGTAATACGAGGAACTTGGGGGGCTAAGGCAGAAGAATCTCTTGAATCTGGGAGGCAGAGGTTGCAGTGAGCCAAGATCATACCACAGTACTCCAACCTGAGCGACACAGGGAGACTCTATCTCAAAAAAAAAAAAAAAATTAAGGTTGCGGTATGGGTGAGGAGACTCATAGATACTCCCTGTCTGACTCATTGTATTCACTGCAAACATTATCTTCTTGATTGTCCTGTTCAGACCATACAGAAGTCATAGTCCCCATATATGGGGACTTGGAGAGATGCCATACAGGATTCTAACTCTTTTTTTCATTTATTTATCTAAATCTTTTCAATCTTATGAGCACACTTTTTTGTTTTCATGGCTAAGATTAGGATCCTAACCTCTAATTTAGTGACACTTCTCTCTGCCTGACAGCATTGGCCTAGATCTTCTATAGGGATCCCATCAGTTTTCCTTTTGTCTGTCCCGTTTTTGTTTTTTTTTTTTTTTTTGGTTGTTTTGTTTTTGTTTTTGAGACAGAGGTTCACTCTTGTTGCCCAGGCTGGAGGGCAATGGTGCAATATTGGCTTACTGCAACCTCCGCCTCCCAGGTTTAAGCAGGGAATTAACACCTCAGCCTCCCGAGTTCCTGGGATTATAGGCGTGTACCACCACACCTAGCTTATTTTGTATTTTTAGTAGACATGAGGTTTCTCCATGTTGGTCAGGCTGGTCTCAAACTCCTGACCTCAGGTGATCTACCTATCTCGGCCTCTCAAAGTGCTGGGATTACAGTCGTGAGCCACCGCACCCAGCCTTGTCTATCCCATTTGAACAATGAAAGCCATATTATTCTGTGGGTCAACCCTATTCTTTTTTCCCTTTGTCATCCCTTGGATTCCTCTTTTGGCCCTACGGATATTGCTTCCTATTGTTAAGAACTCCATTCAGCTCAAGTTGTTGGAAACCATTGAAACCATTTTGTTTTTATCCAAAAGCAGGACACTCAGTGGAGTTTTTCCATTGCTTCCCCATGATCGTTTCAGAAAACAACAGTAGGGATAATGGGGTCTTCTCTTTGGGGAGACCTCTGTCACATGAAGGCTTCCACTGTATCATCCATATCCTGAGAGCAGGGTCACACTGTTACGTATGACTTTCCTGAAGAGTGGTTACAGCTTTATGAACGGTTCTGAAGTGGGTCTTAGTCTTAGGAAATCCCCCACAGTTGGGAAGACCGTTATCAAGCTCTTTTCAACCTAAATCAAGAGCAGCTAGGACTCATCTCTATCTCTGCCCTGTTGGTTGCAATGTAAGAAAACTCATGTTGCAGCAGGGGGTCAGTGGTTAGCTTACCTAGACTGAATCACTCAGTCTGACACACTAAGGTCCACAACACCTAGTCATCAAACAGGTAACTACCAAAGCCACATAAGACTCTTCTGGCCTCCACCCATGTCTTTTTTTTTCAGTATTTGCATTTCATTATCAAGGAAGGTACTCATTTTAACAGTTTCATTTTCAGCCACACCATCGATGGTTTTGTGATACTGAAAATAGGTCTTACTTGGGACTTGTAAATGAGCAGACCAGGAGGAGCTTCCTGTATGGGGACCTTTGATTCCCCTCAGCCATTGTCTGCAACCCCTGGGACACAGTGAGAGTTGGCAGATGGTTTGGGAGTGTAAAGTTAGCTGGCCAGAGCTAAGGTATAGTTTTCCTATATTTTTCCTAGGGCCCACCTCTTGCATTTCCACCCTCATCCATTGCACCAGTTTATTCTTGTTAACAGGGAAAGCAAGTAGCTCAGTCATCCCATCATCCCCTCAGGGAGCTGGCATCATCCAGAGATGGCTGGACTAGCAGACCCTGCTTGCTGTGCCAAACTGTCGAGCAAGTTAACACCTGTTGCCTACCGTGAGGAGCAGCAGTCATCCCACTGCATGGTTTGCAGGTGACAGGGTCACCAGGAAAGACACAATTCACAGAGGTACTGGATAGAACACTTTATTCACATAGAGAAGAGACAGAGGAAGATTTGCTTCGATTTGCGTATGGTCACCAGCAGTGGGTCTTGCCATGCAGCTGACACAGCATAATGGTCTGCATGCATCCCACTTGGGCTATGGGCAAAGGAACCCCTTCCTTCCCAACTAGGAATATATAATAGTACTGGAATTGCCCAGGTGCTGTATGCTGCACATACTTTAAGCAGAACAAAGAAGTACACAACAAGCCTGGAACAGGGAAAGATACTACCAAATAAGGTGAGGTATCTGGCTCAGGATGTAAGGGCTCCTTATCTCCATGAAAAAAAAAATGTTCCAGGCCCATGTCACAAGGTACACTCTTATGCAGCTATGCAGGATGGACAGGCTACACATGACGGCCTTTCCCAACACCTGCTTTCTCTTTTAACAGATGAAATAGATGAAGTTTCCCTATTCCAATCAAAGATCTCCATTTGTATCCTGGAAAGGATCTCCTCTCTTCCCAAGGGTTTGACTCCTATAACTTTTGCCTCTTTGTCCTGCATCAGAAATCTTCTCCCTCTATTAAATAATTCCCATGAATATATAAGTATACTCTAGTATGTTACAAAGGAGTCCTTTGTCTTTACATCCCTCTATCTACTGATCCATTTGTGCCTTCTCAATTCCATCTCTTCAAGCAGACTTCCATCAGCATGATTCCACTGAAACTTGTTTACAAGATCACCAGTAATCTTCATGTTGCCAAATCCAATGGTCATTTCTGTTCTTACTTGATCTTTCAGAAACATTGAACCCAATTCACCTATCTCTTCCTAAATTTTTTCTTCATTTCTGAAGTATCACATTCTCAGTTTCCCAAGGGGTCTCCTTTGCTGGCTCTTCCTTTCCTACTAGAACTCTGAAGTGTTCCAGGGTCCCATCCTGGGCTTTTTCCTCTTCTCTATTTATACTCTTTCCCTGATGATCTCACTCATGTCATGCTTTACATTCCTTATTCATGCCAATGACACTCAAGCCCTGACCTCTCCTCTGAACTTCAGACTCAAGAATCAAACTGCCTCCTTAATGTTTCCACATACACAAGACATTTTTCCTAATTTAACTCTTTAACCTTACTATTTATCAGAGTATTCATAAGATTTTCCATTGGCTATCCTACCATGGAACCTAGAATTTACTGGCCAGATCAAACACTGGGAAAAATTTTAAAAGAATATTAGACTAAGAGGTAGAATTCCTTTGCTTTTGTTTTGTTTCCTTAGATCCACCTCATCTGTCATAGAATTATTTCTTTTTTTAAGACTATTTTTCTGCTTTGGAATAAGGTATTCATGCCTCCAATACTTAACTTTTTTTTTTTTTTTTTGAGACAGTCTTGCACTGTCACCCAGGCTGGAGTGCAGTGGCACAATCTCAGCTCACTGCAACCTCTGCCTCCTGGGTTCAAGTGATTCTCCTGCCTCAGCCTCTAGAGTAGCTGTGGTGTCCACCACCACACCCAGCTAATTTTTTGTATTTTTAGGAGAGACGGGGTGTCACTATGTTGGCCAGGCTGGTCTCGAACTCCTGACCTCATGATTCGCCTGCCTCGGCCTCCCAAAGTGCTGGGATTACAGATGTGAGCCACAGCGCCCGGCCTTAACTTCTTATACATGTTTCTCCCATGATTTCACCAAAATCTTTGTGTACTTTCTTCTTATACATTAATTTTGTAACCAGATCCTTATGTCGACTGTTTTTAAGGTTGTCTACTGTAAGCTATCTGTACACACTACAGTATTAACTCTAATTCTAGGCCACCACTATTGGCTCTTTTTCCCTTTTCTCTCCACACTCATTTGTTCACATGGCTTCAATCATCCCTTCTACATTAGTGTTTGCCACATGGTCCTCTAGTGCTGATTTTTCTCAGGCTTCAGGTCCGCGTTTCTGATGGACAACAGGACAACTGTAACCAACCAGATGTTCCACCCAAAATTTAACACAACCAAAATGGAATTATCTTCTTTTCTTTGCTCCCAAACCAGTAACTAGCGGCCATTCTCTAGGCTGCCTAGGCTCCACTCCACTTCCTCTCTTCTCCCACAGCTCATCATCACATCCTTCATTTCTTTCTTTGGCACAGCTACATAATGCCCTGGTGACATGATTATGCATTTAAGGTCAGAAAGACTTAGGAACATTAGTTAACTGAGATCTCCATGCCTCATTTTGCTCATTTCTAACATAAAGTTAAAAATACACACCAGAATTGTTTTGAAGAGTACATGATCTAATGCATATAAGAATCTAACAGCATATAACAAGTTCTCACCAAATGTTGTCTTCCCTACCTTCCATTTCCATGGTCAAAATTATAACGGTGTCCCTCACAATATCTCATATCTAAACTCTGTAAAAAGTTGAGTGGACACTTTTTACTAAACTATAAATTCCTTTAAGTTTGACTTTTGTTATTCACATTAGAGTTCTCTGAAGTGCACTGCATACACCAGGGGCTAAGTGAGCATTTCTTTAAAAAAAATGACTAAAGTGATTATCTTATCAGGAATTTTGTTACTGAATATGAGAATTTATTTTCAATATAATAAATACTTCCAAGACACTTTTAACTTCAGTATTTATCTTTACTAAGTCACTTCAAATATTTGGTAGTAATCTGTTTGACTGTTTTAGGTGTGAGTGCTCTCACACCTAAAACTGATGGCTTTATCCCTCAGTTCATCTTTTTTTCTTGAAGAGATAAACATCTTAAAGGAGTTGTGTAGTGACTTTACAGTCATCTTACACGTTCACAGGAGGGCATTGTTGTCAATTATCAGGCTCTGAACTAATTTCATTTTTACATTGCCTTTGTTATAATTATTAGTTTTTGAGTCAAAAGTAACACAGGGCCTGGCACAGTGGCCCCATGTCTGTAACCCCAACACTTTGGGAGGTCCAGGTGGAAGAATTACTTAAGGCCAGGAATTTAAGACAAGCCTGGTCAACATAGCAAGACCCTGTGTCAACCAAAAAAAAAAAAAATTGGCGGGATGTGGTGGCACACACCTGTAGTCCCAGCTACTTGGGAGGCTGAGGCAGAAGGATCACTTGAGCTGAGGAGTTCCAGGCTGCAGTGAGCTGTGATCACACTATTATACTCCAGCCTGGGTGACAGAGCAAGACCCTGTCTGAATAAAAAATAATAACATGGAAGGTTTTTTTTTTAAAAAAAAAAAAAAAAAAGACTGGAATAGGCCAGGCACAGTGGCTCATGCCTGTAATCCCAGCACTTTTGGAGCCAAGGCAGGTGGATCACAAGGTCAAGAGATAGAAACCATCCTGGCCAACATGGTGAAATCCTGTCTCTACTAAAAATACAAAAATTAGCTGGGCATGTGTGGTGGCATATGCCTGTAGTCCCAGCTACTTGGGAGGCTGACACAGGAGTATTGCTTGAACCTGGGAGGCAAAGATTGCAGTGAGCTGAGATCGTGCCACTGTACTCCAGCCTGGCAACACAGTAAGACTGTTTCAAAAAAAAAAAAAGACTGGAATATATATCATATATATAGTATCTCTTACTTTTACCCTAAAACAGTGGTTCTCAAACTTCTGTATGAATCACCCTACACTTATGCTGTCCAATGCAGTGACCAGTTGCCACATAAGGCAACCAAGCACTTGAAAAGTACAGACCACATATGCATGTAAATGTTCACTGCAGCACTATTCACAATAGCAAAGATATAGAATCAACCTAAATGCCCATCCGTGATAGACTGGATAAAGAAACTGTGGTACATATATACCATGGAATACTATGCAGCCATAAAAAGAAAGGGATAATGTCTTTTGCAGGAACATGGATGGAGCTGGAGCCATTATCCTTAGCAAACTAATGCAGGAACAGAAAACCAAATACTGCATGTTCTCACTTACAAGTGGGTACTAAATGATGGGAACTCATGAACACAAAGTGAACTACAGACACTGTGGCCTCCTTGAGAGTAGAGGGTTGGAGGAGGGAGGAGAGCAGAAAAAATAACTAATGGGTTCTAGGCTTAATACCTGGGTGATGAAATAATCTGTACAAAAAATCCCTATGATATGAGTTTACCTATATATAGCAAACCTGCACAGGTATCCACAAATCTAAAAGTTAAAAAATAATGATAAATGTACAGAACAAATTGAGATGTGCTGTAAGAAAAAAATACACACCTGATTTCATTTACTGCATACAAAAAACAAATGGAAAAATATTTCAATAATTTCTACAGTGTTCATATGTCAAAATAAAAAACTATGATTATATTTGGGTTAAATAAAATAGATTAGAACAAACTTCATTTTTTTTTTTTGAGACAGGGTCTGGCTCTTGTCACTAAGGCTGGAACTCAGTGGCACAATCTCAGCTCACTGTAACCTCTGCCTCCTAGGCTCAAGCCATGCTCTCACCTCAGTCAGCACATTCAGCTAATTTTTTTTTTTTTGTATTTTTTGTAGAGACAGAGTTTTGCCATGTTGCTCAAGCTGGTCTCAAACTCCTGAGCTCAAGCAATCCACCCGTTTCAACTTCCCACAGTGCTGGGAATCACTGTTTCATATGGCTTTTGACCAGGCGATGTTTATGGTCTTCAGCATGGCAGAAACCCTACATCTATGAAAAATACAAAAAATTAGCCAGGCATGGTGGTACCTGCCTACTGTACCACATAGCTGGTGGGCTGAGGCAGGAGGATCACTTGATCCCAAGAGGTTGCAGTGAGCTAAGATAGAGCCACTGCACTCCAGCCTGGGTGACAAAGTGAGACCTTGTATGGCGGGGAAAAATATCATCTATATGTACTGATATGGAAAGATGTTTATGATAGTTAAAAGAAGGAAAAACAAGTTGCAGAAGAGCATATAGATTCCATTTGTATGTGAAAAACGAAGTACATATATTTGCATTTGCATAGAAAACCTCAAAAACTGTTAATAATAGTATTGCTGAAGAGTACAACTAGGGAGATTTCCAGGCATGTGGAAAAATACTTTCACTATGCTTTTTTTTGCTGTTCTTTAAAAATTCTTTTTAATACAGTAGAGACAGGGTCTTGGGCTCAAGCAATGCTCCCACCTCAGCCTCCCCAAGTGCTGAATTACAGGCATGAACCACCACACCCGGCCTACTTTGCTTCTTATATCTTTTTGTACTATATTAGTTTTGTTTGTTTTACTGTTTACTGTGAGCAGTGCGCAAATTTATATTAAACATTACAAAGTAATATAAAAACTGCAATAATGCCCGGCCCAGTCAACACTTCATCATTTAGGTTCCTGTTAGAGACACGGGCTTTTCACTACTACCTTGTAATGTGAAGTTTGATCTTCATTCTAATTTTCTAAAAAGCCACCTAATGTATTCGTTAATTCACTCATTCATTTAACCATTACTCTCAACCTACTTAATGCTAGGCTCCGTCCTAAGAAAAAATAAACAGCAGAGCACAAAATCAGATGTGTTCCTCCCACACTCCAGCAGAGTTGGACCATAACCAAATGCACACATAAACAACGTTAATAAGTCGTGCTCTGAAATACAGAACGACCTGAATTTTCAAATACGGAAATGTTCAAATGTCTCTGTGTGTCTGTGTGTGTGTCAGTGTGTGCCCACGCACACTGACACACACACGCAAATATACTTATTAATGAAAGCACTGCTTTTGAATTTTGTGTTTGTCTTCTGGATAAAGTATTCAGGGATACTTCTCAAATTAATCTTTCTCTCTTTTCAGTATAACTAATTTAGCACAAAAAAAGTTAAAATTACCAAAGCATTTCAGTTGTGTGACCTTACCCAAATTACCTCTCTGCTTTAAGCTTCAGTTTTCTCTTCTGCAAAATGGAGCACTGAATCTCACGTTCGCTGTTTGAGCGAGACTTGTATGGTCAGGTTTAGAGTGTAACCGTATGCCTGACAGGAGGAAGCGTGAGGAGGAAAGGGCTCCCACGATGCCTTCATGCCCGCCCTGAGGCCAAGCGGGGCCGCGTGCCGGAGCGGTTCTCACGTGGCGCTTTCCGCTTTTTCACCCGAGCGTTTCTGCCAGCCAGCTGCCCTCTCCCTGGAGTGCAGCATCCAGGACTCGCGCGCTCGTCCCGCGGCCTCCGCTGGGGGCCCACTCCAGCCCAGCGCCAGCTAGCCAGCCCGGCTTCTCGAGTTGGTTCTAAGCTGAGGCCGCCCTGCGCTGCAAAACTTGTGTCCACTCTCGGACCCAATCTGTCCTGCGCGGACCTGGCTCGTGTTAGGTGGTAGCGTCCTTTCCAACTGCGGCTGTTTGAATTCTGGCGCCACTCCCGCGCCACGTAGGTTCGGGTGGCCGCCAGACTCGCAAGCGACGCTTCGCAACGCCCCTGCGGGCGCGCGCTGGGAATAGGACGGGCGCGCGGCCGGACTGCGGCGCGCGCGCCACACCGCAGACACTGCCTCGGAAGAAAGGAGCCGCCACGCGCGCTCCCGCTAATACGCGGCCACGCCCCTGTGTACTTCCGCGTCCAATAGGTGTGAGAGGGCGGGGCGACCTCGTTCTGACTCTGGGAGGCTATATAGGGAGCTGCTGGCTAAGCGCTTCGGTCTTTTGCGTCGGCCTTCTGGTTGTTTTGGGTGTTTGGTAGGTGAGTGGGTGTTGCGGGTGAGTACGCGAGCAAAAGATGGTGGCGCAGGCAGAGATAGGAGCTTTAGTACTGCGAAACCATCTTAGAGATGAGCTTAGAGAGCTCAAGGTTGAAAGCTTGCAGGTGGGAAAACGCGCGGTCGGACTGCCACCTGTACTGAGGTTGAGTCCTGGCGGCCACAGGCTCCGAGTTTCGGCGTGAAGAGACAGCTGATCAGCGGCGGACGCCGCGCGCTTGCAGGCCTCCAGCACGAGCCTGAACGGCGGCGGAAAAACCACAGTTACAGGATTGGGGCAGAGGGTTAGTTTTAAGAGCCAGGGGCCTTTAAAATGGCGAAGACCTTCCTTCGGCGTTATTTTAAAAGGGGTAGTCTCGACCCTGACTGAGATTGAGCTGTTTGAAGGCGGCATTGTGTGCAGTTTGGATTAACGAAAGGGAGGGGTTTCATGTGGAAAAACGCCTTGCAGTGTGACATTTCTGCAAGAATGCTTATACATCGATTCCCTGCAGAAACAATGGCGCTTTAAGTGACACAGCGGAGCCCCTCAGTGAAGATGCAAAGGTAAGAGCTGTTAAGCTTAATTTACAAACTAAAGGAGTAAACCTATTGATTTACAGGAATAGCAACTGTTGCATCCTTTGAAATTTTATTTTTGTTAGGTACGTGAAAAAATTCCAAGACATCTGGGAGAATATTTAATGGAAAATCGCTTGGTTAAAACCTAACACTCTTACAGGTATGAGTTCGGTACTTTATGATCGTAGCGTTTAATCTACACTTGGTCTAAATTAATTTTTTTGTCATTGAACAGTGTTCTGGGTGTTGACAAGTAGCTAATGAAGATAAGAACATCAGATATCACTGACTAGCAGCTTCATTTTGAAGTAAGTTATGTGGCTTAAAAGTTCTGTAGTATTTGTACTATAATACTTGCCTTTTAGATTAACCTTGGTTTATGGTCAGTGTCACAGAAGTGCGGTTTAATGTATTACGCGTACATGTGTAAGGCATGATTGGTCTAATCGATGATGAAACCTATCCCGAAGCTGATGACCTGAAGAAAAATATGTACGGATTCGGCTTCTGAGATTTAAGACCAATATTCAGAGGAGTAAATTTTGTTGCCATGATTTTGTAACAGGTCTGTTCACGACAGCTCAAAATCTTGGGTTTTTTTTTTTTTTTTTTTTCTGCCAACAGTGAGGGTCGCTGTCTGCCCGTTGATAGAGGCCAGATTGTCTTGGAAGTTCCAAAGTTGCAACGATTTCTGTAAGTGGAGTTTTTCTGTTTTTCCCTTAGCAATTAGTGAATATTGTGGCCTTGGTCTTATCTGTGATGATCTTATCCCGAACCTGAACTTCTGTTGAAAAAAACTACTACGGATCTGGCTTCTGAGATGGACCATTATAAGGACAATACTTTTTTCAAAATGCTTTTACATAAGCTGTTGTAATGTTGATAGTCTCGTAAGAATCTCATATGTTTTTCCTTTTCTAGGGCTAGTACCACGAGGTTTACTTGACTGTGGTATGAAAAGCTGATAAGAAAACCATCCAGGAAAAAGCTCTTCATTTTACAAACATGAAAATAAAACATGTAATTTTGGATTATGTTGTTTTTGTATTATTTTTAAATCGGTACTGAAATAACATGGGGGACATTAGATGGAAAATCCACTAACCAGCCTTATAATCAAATTATTCTGAATGAATGTTTTGGCTTTATGCAAGGTACAATGTAAGGGTTTTTGGATCAGTGTAAAAGTAGAGAGGCAGAAATTACTGGTGGGAAGAATGTCAGGCATTAAAAGAAGTGTTACTAAGCAAATATGGAATATTTAGTTTTGATGTAATTATAGATTTGAAAGCCTGGATGCTTAAGTTGAGAAATGGAGGGATGAGATACAGAAAATAAGAGCCCAATACAATAATGATAGCAGTTTATTAACTAAGTGTGGTCATGAGGGAAAGTCACTGATAAAACAATCTGGTAAAGACAGGCTTGCTAAAATCTACAAAGAAAGAGATCATTTGTCAGGATGGGTTACATAATGCTGAGTATCTGATACTACCAAATAAATTGAGAGAAGCCTTGGCATGTAACATTTGGAGATAGAAAATGCATCTTAACTGTTGGGCATAGTGGCTCACGCCTGAAATCACAGCACTTTGGGAGGCTGAGGCGGGCAGATCAGCTGAGGGAGACCAGCCTGACCAAAACATGGAGAAACCCTATTTCTACTAAAATACAAAAGTAGCTGGGTGTAGTGACACATGCCTGTAATCCCAGCTACTCAGGAGGCAGAGGTTGCCGTTAGCCAAAGTCACACCATTGCGCTCCAGCCCGGACAGCAAGAGTGAGACTCCATCTCAAAAAGAAAATGCACCTTCACACTGAAGGTAGTGTGTTTAAGATGGCAGTTAAAGCAGTGTTTGCATTTGCACCCTTGCTCTGATGCCCATATCTGCTGTACTTAAAACTCTGTTAATCATTGTCTGTCGTTGTCTTTCTCCCCTTCCTAGAACTTTTCCTTAAAATTTTAAAATCTGTTTTTCATTAGTGCAAAAGTGCCTAGAACAGGGCCAGGCACTTCAGTAAGTGGTAAAAGACTATTGAGATCCCATAGAGTTTTCAGGGAAGATTTCCATTACCCTTTTGTCAAAGCTGGCAAACAAGACAAAGTTGTGAAATAGACCATTTGCTTTGGAGCCCTCTGACCTCTTTTCCTGTAGGTCCTTCTACCTCCCTTGCCTTCCAACAGATCTTTTAATATGTCACATTTTCTTAGTTGATATCAAAATTGGTATTCCACATTTACTTTATACTCACTGAGCTGTGCTAGGCTCCACCAAAAAGGCCTGAAATAAAACAACCATTTCGTCAATAGTGGCACAAGATGTCTAGGAAAAGTCAAGCTATAAAGAATTCTTGAAAATAGAACAAGTGGATTTGAGTCTTAAACCAGCACAGATGTTGGGAAAATAGGCCTAAGAAATACTGAGCAAAGACAGTATGGTCCAGAGCCTGAGCGACAAATACTGAGGATTTGGGGACCAATAGGGTGGATAGATGTGGGACAGAAAGCTAAAATGTTAATACCCTTGAGCTATTAGTCTGTAATAGCCTCCTAAAAACTCAGGCAATATTGGCTAAGATCAGGGACTTTTAGTTGTGTAAATTAACCCTCAAGAGTGTATCTGCTGCTTGGGACCAGGTACAGTGGCTCATGCTTGTAATCCCAGCACTGTGGGAGGATTGCTTGAACCTAGGAAGAGACCAGCCTGGAAACAGCAAGACATCATCTCCTGGGTGTGGTGACATGCACTTGTTCCAGCTACTCGGGAGGCTGAGATGGGAGGATCACTTGAACCCAGAGGTTGAGGCTACAATCAGCCATGATTGCACCTCTACGCTGTAGCCTGAGCAGCAGACAAAGGCCCTGACAAAAAAAAAAAAGGACCTAAACAGCTTGACTATCCTTAGTAGACTGGGATATGTATGCTTTGTTCTGATTGATTTCAGAAGTTAAAAGAGAATTTACATGTGCCTGACTTTAGCCAACAGGAATTTACCATCTGCCTTACACCAGGCTTCCAGGTAATCTTAAAATATAGTAAGCTCAAACCTACCATTTGGTGCTTTCTAAAATTAGTTCTATTGCCAGAAACCCAATATCCACTGTTGTTGGCTCCCCGGTCAAGTGTCCTGTGAACTGAGTAACACATCAGTACTCACAGCCCAGTGTGTATCAAAGAGCTTTTAGCTGTTTTCATGATTTTTGTGACAGTTCCCCAGTTAGGATTAGAGCCTTTGTTTGAATCTCAGCCTACTAGAATAGCCTGCTTATCTTTGCTAGTCCTTCCCAGGGAGTGGGCCCCTCATTCCTATCTTCCCAAAATCTTGGTTCTGGATCCAAACAATATTTATGACATAGTTATAAGTATATATTAGTATATATGACCTAGCTGTCTGACTGAATGTTGCCACTGCCTCTGGTCTTACTCCCTCCACCCTGTATGTACACAGAGACCATGTTGGGGCAGAAGAGGATACCTTTTCAGTATGAGAACCAGACTCTTTTACTCTCACGAGTCCTGGTCTCCTCCCCATACTACTTAGTCCACTGCTGAGGTCTCAGCATGCAATGTAGCTGAGTTTATCAGAGTTAGAGAATTTCAAATCAATCACAGTTCAATCTAACCTATTTGAGAACTTTATTGTTCTTGTTAGTTACTTATTGTAGTTCTCTTCAAAAGAGCAATAGAATAATGGAAAAGGCATTTCAGACTATGCAAAAAGTTTATCATTTGAAGATAATATTTACAAATGTGCATCACTTTATTGAGATCAGGAAACTGTTTTGTCCTTGCCTCCTGTAGTGAATATAATGATGTACAAAAATGTGTACATTTTAAAAGTATACAATTTGATGAGTTTTTTTTCATAGGTACACACTCATAAAACCATTAACATAATCAAGATAATGACTATATCCATCACTCCCAAAAATGTTCTCTTGTAGGCTTAATTTTGAACTTGTTTTAAGATGGCACATGATACTCAAATTGGGATCTTTGAGTAGGCAGTTAGATATAGAGGTCCACAGTTTAGAGAGGTCTGAGCTAAAGAAATAAAATTGGGAGTCATCAACATATGTAAGGCATATTTAAAGCCATAAGATGAGATGAGATCACCAATAGAGAAAAAAGTCCAAGAGTTGAACCCTGTGGCCTTTCAGAATTAGAACATTTCAGAGTTATTCAAATCCTAGAGAATAATTTGTGCCAAGGGACTAAAATCAGCACACAGAAATCTGTTGTCAAGTTCAAGTGCCATATTTGTTAGGAACAGAAACTAAGTAGAAAACCAACGATGCCTGGAATTGAAATGAGCCAAGAAAAGGAAGGATGAGAACCAAGCAAATAATTGCTTGGGGCTGGAAAATGCCTTGGATTTAATGCAGACCATTGGTCAACATGAAAATTGAAGAAGTTGGTGTCTGATGATGACTGCAAAGTAACAGACAAGTGATCTTCAGGAGAGAATAAGATGAGGAATTTAAGAAATATGATAAGGTTTTTTCATCAGACACTGCAGAGTTGAAGGAAAATGGAGCTAACCGTGGACAAGTTATAAATTTGCCTAGCATTGATAAAGTATCAGCTGAGGCTGAAAACCACCAGTTTTAACAAAGATAATCAATATATTTCTTCAGTATTCTGTGGTGCTTATCTCCCCGGGAGCAGAAAGCAGATAGGCTGGATTAATCCAAAATCAGGGATAAACTGACCAGGAGGAGCAAAGCAATAATGGGCCAAGAGTATTAAGGATGCAGGTAAAAGTGCTAAAATTACTGAATTGACCTTGTACTCCCAAGCTGATCAGGGAAGGGAAAAAAAAAACAAAACAGTAAAGGGCTGGAAAATTGTCACAGGTAATGACAGAGAATTAGATGTGCCATAGAAAGGTGTTGTTGAAAACAAGGTAGAATAAGGCACTCTCCATTTATACTACGGAATGAGCCGTATATCATGTTGTGATTATTTGTTTCTCCCTCTCTGGACCTGGAGTGTCAGTTCTTCTAAAGCAGAGACTTTCTTTACTCTCTTTTTAAACTTATTGCCTAGGACAATGTAATGGCATCCATAAAATGTCTAATAGAATGGAATTCAACGTGTTTTTTAGTGTGGAACTGGCGGTGTGATTCAAATTCTCCAAAAGAGAAGTGAGAAAAGTTGGAAGCTGTTGTGGCCTTTCAACTTCATATTTTGAATACCCCAAAAAGAAGTATAATGTAAACCCAGAATCACTATCAGTGATGAGATTCAAAAGTCAGAATTGAGATGTATCCCAAAGAACATACCTTACTAGTGCCCTAGAGAAGTTTAGTGTGTTTAATTAATACTTATGTTCTTATTGATGCAGTTAAAGTGACCAACTATTAGCAAGAAACCCCAAACTGTCCTTTGTACAAAAATAGTTGATTAGGCCAGGTGCAGTGGCTTACACCTGTAATCACAGTATTTTCGGAGGCCAAAGTGGGAAGATCACTTGAGGCCAGGAATTTGAGATCTGCTGGGCAACACAGCAAAACCGTCTTTACAAAGTGTTAAAAAATTAGCTGGGCTACTTGGAGAATCTGGCTACGTGGCAGGCTGAGATGAGAGAATAACTTGAGCCCAGGAGTTCAAGACTGCAGTAACCTATGATTGTGCCACTGCACTCTAGCTGGGCAAGAGTGAGACCCTTTCTCAAAAAAAAAAAGTTGAAGTTATTAGCACTGTGTCTATATTACTGCTCATATCCATATTTTTAATAACTGGAGGCCATACCATCAATAAAAACACAATGAGTGCATTAAAAATATGGATATGAGCAGTAATAAAAATACAAGCCAAATAACATGTCATTATTATTATTATCATTATTTTAGAGACAAGGTCTTATACTGTCACCCAGGCTGGAATACAGTGGCCTGAAGATAGCTCACTGTCACCTTGAACTCTTGGGCTCAAGGGGTCCTCCCACTCAGCCTCCCAAATAGCCAGGAGATCCTCCAGCATATGCCACCAAGCTCAGCTGATGTGTATTACTTTTTGTAGGGACAGGGTGTCACTATGTTGCCAAGGGTGCTCTCAAACTCCTGACCACAAGTGATCCTTCCACCTTGGCGTGCTAAAGTGCTGAGGTTACACGTATGAGTCTCCTCACCAAGCTGCTATTTTTTTTTAAAACAATGAGATGAGAGCTCATTCTGTCACCCAAGCTGGTCTTGAACTCCTGGCCTCAAGTGGTCCTCCTGCCTCAGCCGCCTGAATAGCTGATATTATTGATGTGAGTGGCCACACTTATACCAAAAAATTTTAATCAACTACTTTCATACAAAAGTATAGTTTGGGGCCAGGCACAGTAGCTCACGCCTGTAATCCCAGCACTTTAGGAGGCCAAGGCGGGCAGTTCACTTGAAGTCAGGAGTTTGAGACCAGCCTGGCCAACATGGTAAAACCCCATCTCTAGTAAAAATACAAAAATTAGCCAGGCATGGTGGCTCATCCTACTTGGGAGGGTAATGCAGGAGAATTGCTTGTACCCAGGGCGCAGAGTTTGCTGTGAGCCAAGATCACGCCACTGCACTCCATCCAGCCTGGGCTACAGAGTGAGACTCTGTCTCAAAATAAAAAATAAAAATAAAAAAACAAAAGTACAGTTTGGGAATTGTGCTAATAATTGATTAATTGCTTCAATGAAAACATAAGCATTAAACTACTCTGGAGCAATAGTAAGGTGGTACTCTTTGGGATACATCTCAATTCTGATTTGAATTTCATTGCTGATGGAGATTCCGAGTTTATGTTAAATTTCTCTTTGAAAGAGAAGGTACATTGACTAGCCCTTAAAAAAAGAAAAAAGCGGCCAGGCCTGGTGGCACACACCTGTAATCCCAGCACATTGGGTGGCTGAGCCAGGCAAATCATCTGAGGTCAGGAGATCGAGACCAGTTTGCCAACATGGTGAAACCCTGTCTTCATTAAATATATAAAAATTAGCTGTGCATGGTGACAGTCACCTGTAATCCCAGCTACTCAGGAGGCTGAGGCAGGAGAATTGCTTCAACCCAGGAGGCGGAGGTTGCAGTGAGCCGAGATTGCACCACTGAACTCCAGCCTGGGCAGCAGAGAGAGACTCTGTCTCAAAAAAAAAAAAAAGGAAAAGAAAAAAGAATATGCAAGCATTGCTGGCCAGGCATGGTGGCTTGCCTGTAACCCCAACAGTTTAGGAGGCCAAGGCAGGAGGATCGCTTGAGCCCAGGAGTTTAAGACCAGCCTAGGCACAGCAAGACCCTGTCTCAAAAAAAGATGATAGATAGATAGATGATAGATGATAGATAGATAGATAGATAGATAGATAGATAGATAGATAGATAGAAAGAGAGACAGAGAGAGAGAGAGATGGAGATTCACATTGTTCAGGGTTTGGCCACATGCCCAGAGATATCAGGATAGTTTTGAAGTTGATGGACTTGTCCCCACATGTTGATATAGCTCACTTTCTTAAAGGATATTGTTTGCTTTCAATTCAATCTGTTCCTCAGGAAATTGAACCATATTGGTAGACTAAGTGTGTGATGATTCAGAAATATTCTAAGGTTTGCATTCATTTGTTCTTTAAACAAATATCCTGAATGCCTACCATGTATACTTACTATCCTAGGCACTAAAGATACAGTAGTAAACCAAACAAAAATCTCTGCCCTTGTGGAGCTTACATTTTAGGAAGAGGAGAAGGACATTACATAATAAATAAATTATCAAGTATGTTAGAAAACGAGAAGTGACAGAAAAATATAGGATATGAGACACTGGGAGTAGGTTTGGGAAGCTGATAAATATTGCAGTTTCAAATGGGGATGCTCTCATCTGAGAGGCAATTAAAGTAAATGGGGTTGACAAAATAGGCTTCAATGAAAAGGTGAGATTTGTAAGGTTATTTAATTTGTCTCGTGCTGGCCTCAGTTTTCCTCATTTTAAACTCGGCAATATCCTGACAAGAATAACCTTACAATCCCTATCTCTTGTCTGCTTTTTAACAGTAGGGCCTGGGGTAGGGTGGAATCCAACCCTTCCCATATACTCGTAAATTTCTGCTGAATGGAATCACAAAGTTCCCTAAATCATGCTTGAAAAAGCACAGCAAGGGGATGAATTTTGCTTCCCAATTCCAAAGAGAAGGGAGCATCTGGAGAGCAGGCTGAGGCGGGTGGATCACCCGAAGTCAGGAGTTTGAGACCAGCCTGGCCAATATGGTGAAACCCCATCTCTACTAAAAATACAAAAATTAGCCAGATGTGATGGCACACACCTGTAATCCTAGCTACTGGGAAGTCTGAAACAGGAAAATCACTTGAACCTGGGAGGTGGAGATTACAGTGAGCCCACTGCACTCCAGCTAGGAGACAGAGCAAGACTGTCTCAAAATGAAAAAAGAAGACTGCAGTGAAGACGTTCCATTAACAGCAGTGCTGAAAGCAAGGCAAGCCCATAGGCAGCCAGGCTCTGTGGGGCATGCAGATGCCAGGCCACAGACGTGAGGATGGCCCAGAGAGTGACTGCGCTCCCGGTTTCCTGCTGGCCAGCTTCCCTACTTGTTCCATCTGTGGATCTCACAGCCAAGGCCCCTGATCTGTGCGAAATGACTGATTCTGCAGCCACTTTATTGAGGGCTGGCTGACTCCAATGAGGGTGAAGGTGTCTGGAATCTCATAGGTGCCCTAAGACCCTGGTTCCTGGCCTTCCGGTCTGATTCCACCAGACCATTCTTGTTCTTGGAAGCCCAGATAATACAATTTCTATCATAGAAGGTTTTTTTCCCCATTGTCTTAAAGCACTATCTCCAGGAGAGTCCCTAAATTACACACCTGCAGCTATGACAGATGACTTCAGTATTGATAACCATCCTAGAAGTCTATGTTTCTCAGCTGATTAATTATTCAAAAAGAGAACTTGGCTGGGTGCAGTGGCTCACGCCTGTAATCCTAGCACTTCGGGAAGTGAGGTAGGAGGATCATTTGAGGTCAAGAGTTCAAAACCAGCCTGGCCAACGTGGTGTAACCCCGTCTCTACTAAAACTACAAAAGCCGTGTGTGTGGTGGGTGCCTATAATCCCAGCTACTCAGGAGGTTGAGGCAGGGGAATTGTTTGAACCTGGGAGGCAGAGGTGGCAGTGAGCCAAGATCACACCATTGCACCCCAGTCTGGGTAACAGAGCAAGACTCTGTCTCAAAAAAAAAAAAAAAAAAAGAGAAAGAGAGAGAGAGACAGAGAAAGAAAGAACTTGGAGAAGTACCTGATCTTAGGAGTCTCAGGTGGGTAAGGATGGGAGTTCTGTGGTTAGAAAGGTATTGTGTTGTTTGGGTTTTCTAGATGGACAGGACTAATACAACAGACATATATATGAAAAGGAGTTTATTAAGGAATATTGACTCACATGATCACAAGGTGAAGTCCCACAATAGGCCATCTGCAAGCTGAGGAGCAAGGAAGCCAGTCCAAGTCCCAAAACCTCAGAAGCAGGGAAGCTGACAGTGCAGCCTTCAGTCTCTGGCTGAAAGCCTGAGAGCCCCTGGCAAACCACTGCTGTATGTCCAAGAATCCAAAAGCTGAAGAACTTGGAGTCTGACGTTCCAGGGCAGGAAGCATCCAGCACGGGAGAAAGATGAAGCTGTGAGACTCAGCAAGTCAAATCCCCATGCTCCTCTGCGTGCTTTTATCCTACCCACACAGGCAGCTGATGAGATTGTGTCCCCCAGATTGAGGGTGGGTCAGCCTTTCTGAGTCCACTGACCCAAAAGTTAATCTCCTTTGGTGACACCCTCGCAGACACACCCGGGAACAATACTTTGCATCCTTCATTCCAATCAAGTTGACACTCCGTGTTAACCATCACAGGTATGAAGCACAAAAGTAACGGGAAGGAAGCAAGCCTGGGTCCGGAATTGCAGGGAAAACAGTGAGGGCTTGGGAAACGAGGATGGGAGTATCAAACAAACAGGTCTTAACTTAGCAGTTCTGGGACCACATCTGGTACCCCACCAATCTCTAAATCACGTCTACATAGCCATTGTGGTTACAGGACATTAGAAGAGGTAATGACTCCAAATGGGACCATTTCTTCCTGCCAGGTAATACCAGAAGTCACTTCCGATTGGGAGCAGCAGTCTGTCTCTCCTTTCTGCAGCTCTCTGACCACAATTAAGTAAGGCCACTTCATTTCTCCAGGGTACAGTTTTATCAAACCTTTATCTCACATGGTGATTGTGAGAATCAAATAAGATTAATATAGAGTAAAGCACCTTATCTACATACAAGTATAAACATTTACTGTGCAAAACTTCATCTGCAATGGCTTTTTATTGCTTTTGTCATCTGGCACCCTCTCTCTGTGGGGGACTACTCTTGCATGGTTCTGTTAGGAACATCAACAAGTGACCCACCTACTGCTCCCTGATGACAGAGTCAACAATGGTATTTTGTCCCCCTATCCACAGGGAGTGGCCTACAGGGTGGACATGCACCAAACACAGCCAGACATGATCCTTAAACAAGATTAAGTAAATGAAAGCTAAAAGATGGAGAGTAGAGATGGTTAATTTTATGTGTCAACTATGACTAGGACATGGGGTCCCACATGCTTGGTCTAACATTACCCTGGGTCTGTCTGTGAAGATGATGCTGGGTGCGATCAGCATTTGAAGTGATGAGTTGAGTAAAGCAGGCAACCCTCCCTGACAGTTGGAGGCCTATATAGAACCAAAATGCCAGCCTTCTCCAAAGAGGAATGCCTCCTGCCTGACCATTTGAGCTGGGATATCAGCCTTTTCTTGCTTTTGGACTTGAACTGAACCTTGACTCGGGTACCTAGCCTGTTGGCTTTCAGATTAGAACTTAGACCATAGATTCTTCTGGTTCTATGGCCTTTGGACTCAGCCTGGAATGACATCATCGGTTCTCCTGGGCCCTCATCTTTCCAATGTCAGGTCTTGGGACACCCCAGCCTCCAAAATTTGTGAGCAAATTCCTTATAATAAATCTCTTAATATATAGATCACATATATATTTGTGCGTGTGTGTGTATATAAACAAAACATATATATCTACACTATACACATACACAGAATATATATATCGACAGAGGATAGATAGATGATAGAGATAGATGATAGATAGATAGATTCTGTTTCCCCAGAAAACTCATACAAGTCTCTCTTTTACAGCAGTTGGGAGACACCCAAAAGCTCATATTGTCAGGTATAAACAGAAACGTTTCTTCTGAAAACCCTAAAGAGGCAAACTTGTCTTGGCTCACTCTGCTCTGAATCAGCAAAGTGCCCATCACCAACTCTGTCTCCATGACGTTCCCATGGCCTTGAGCAAACTCTGTGGCCCAGGCTGGCTGGCTCTTCCTGGGAGAAGCTGGCCTCTCTTCCCCGGCCGCTCCAGGTATGTCCTACCCCGGGACCCCTGAGCTAGCGATTCCCTCAGCCTAAGATGCTCTGTCAGAGTTGTACGTGCGGCTGTCTCCCCACTTCTTCAAGTGCTTGCTGAAGTGACAACTTCTGGTGATATCTTCCCTGATGCCCAGTTACAAACTGCAACCTCCCCTGATCCCTATGCAGGAGCCCCTGATTACCCATTCCCTTCCTTCAGTCACTTGTCCCATGTCATTTATCACCTTCTAACATATGACATTTTATATGTGCACACATATATATGAAACTTATATATGTACACATATATATGCACACACAAATATGTATACTGCTCTGCACACTTTATATATATATATTTATATATATATATATTTATATATATATTCCTTTTATGTTTATTGATTATTGCCTGTGTCTCCTGGTAGAACATAAACCCCCTAACGGCAGGCATCTTTTGGCTTGCTTTTTTACTGCTCCATCCTAGCCCTAATTCTGTGCCTAATGCAGAGTGAGCATTCAATCAATATTTCTTGGCCGAATGATCAAATATAGTCTTTAGGTATTTAACCATATATGTCACTAAATGACATCTCTTAATCTGTGTTTCTCCCTTACGGAACTGCAACATCCCTGTTTCCCATGTTTTGATTAATAGCTTCCAAGAAACGAATGAAATATTAACACTGGTACTGTTTCTGACTCTTGTGACTACCGAGGCAACTGACCAGAGGGCTATTGTCAACATTTAGAAATGTAAGCTCCTCACCACCAATCATTCTGTTATCCATTCACTAATTCCATCTTCATTCAGTCAGCAAACATTTGCATTCCTACTATGTTCTAGGGTTGCACAAAGCATGATTATTTTATAGCAATTACATGTAACGTGGTATCAAACTGGTGAAACCCTCAAGGTTTATATTAAAACATTTACTGAAAAAATTAAGAAATAAAATTATAGTATTAATTCTCCTCTTCATTCATTCTTTTGCGATCATCGTTGGAAAATGATACATTTTTTTAGTCTTCCAAAGACTCTGGCTCAGCCATCTGTGCAGAGCCTGGAGTTCAGGAATAGTTTCCCAGTTCAATCTCAGGTTCACTGCCCTATTTAGACAAGTCAACTTGCAGGGCTTCCAATTCCCCAGTACCTGTTCCCATCCGTCATTTCTCAGTAAGATGTCTAAAAAGCAGATGTGCTTGGAATTCTTTGAAAGAATAGTTGAGGTGGATTTATGGCTGGCTGTCAGATGCAGACGCTGAGGGGGAATGGGGCAAGGAGGATGCTCAGGTTTCCGGCTTGAGCAGTGGGGACTGCAGGTCCTGTTAACTAAGATGGAGAAGACCTGAGAAGGAGCAGGATTCAGGTGGGTTTTTCCAGAGAAGCAATAAATAAGAATCCCCAAAACATACTTCCAATTCAATGTGTACTCAGATTACTTTACCAAAGAGGCAGTGCATTCTCAGTATAAGACACCTGCATTTGTGCTTCTTCACTGCATTAATATTTTCTCCCCAAATATTGGATGGAAATTGCTTTCACATCACTAAAAATCCCATGGGGAAAATGAAGTATGTTGGGGTGGGTGGTGTTGATGAGTTAAACTCTGTGTTCATTGTATTTGATATCTGTTTTTATTTCCTCAGTGGCACAAAAGAGGACGGATAACAAGCAACACTTGTACCATGAAAATGTTAAATTTTTTATGGAGTCTCGCTCTGTTGCCCAGGCTTGAGTGCAGTGGCACAGTCTCCTCTCACTGCATCCTCCACCTCTCAGGCTCAAGTGATCCTCCCACCTCAGCCTCCCGAGTAGCTGGGACCACACACGTGCACCACCATGCCAGGCTAATTTTTGTTTTTTGGTTTTTTTTTTTTGGTAGAGACAGGGTTTTGCCATGTTGCTCAGGCTGGTCTTGAACTCTGGAGCTCTGGCGAGCCACCTGCCTCAGCCTCCCAAAGCGCTGGAATTACAGGAGTGAGCCACCGCACTTGGCCAGAATGTGAATTTCTGTGTGATATGGGCAAGGCTGAAGAAGGGCCAGAGAGCCCAAGACAGCATAAAAAGCCCCAGTGGAAATGAAAATAGTTAAGAAAATGCTATTGCATATTCAACTTTTCATAAGTTATCAGATTAGCTTCAGACACCTGGCTGAAGTCCTAAATTAGGTGTCTGCTAAGCCTAGACATGCAGGAAGGCAGACTCTGTGCAAAGCAACATGAAGGGCTACGTGTGTGTGCTGCTTGTGTAGTGTGTATACGATGTGTGTTCCGTGCATGTAGTGTGTGGGTATAGTGTGTTGTGTGTGTGTAGTGTGTTGTTTGTGAAGTGTGTCATATGTGTAGCATGTTCTGTGTGTAGCACACAGTAGACTTTGTGTGTTTGGTGTGTGTAGTATGTGCAGTGTGTGGAGTGTGTTTTGTCTGTGGCATGCTCTGTGTGTCGTGTGCTGTGTGTTGTTTGGTGTGTATCTAGCATGTGGTGTGTAGTGCATGCTGTGCGCAGTGTGTGTTGTATGTTGTGTGCGTGTGAATGAACATGGCCATGTGGGTGAGTTGAAACAGGACCTGCTGCTCTACTTTCTGCCCCGATCTGGCCTCATAGCAGCGCAGCTCCCAGGTGGAGGTTCTCCTGGCTGCAGCCCTTGGCAACAGGCTGTGGCCTGCACTCCTGTTGTGGGGCGGGGAGCGGGTGTCAGAGGCTGCAGGCCTTTGTGGGTGCACAGATGGACTCACAGGTGGTAATTAGTACAACACTTTGCAAAACAACCTTACAAGGAGGCATCAAGCCGAGGCGTGGGCAGTCGGAGCAAACCAGTGATGGGAACATGGAGCTCCTCCAGCCTCCGTCCCAGGCTCACCAGCTCGTGGGGACACCTGGTCTCCACACCCCGCCTGCCTTCCAAAGCCCTTGATGTCTGTCCACCCTTCATGCCTCCCCGTCTTAAGTAACACCCTGAGCTCTGCTCCTTCTGCAGAACGTTCGTGTTCATTCTATTTGGGAATTTCTATTATATTGTTCTCTTCCTGCAATCCTTAATCCTTTCCCCCCAAATCACCTGTGTTCAAGGCCAAGCCCAGAGTCACCTTAGTGTGAAATATCTCCTAATCCCCCTGGAAGCCTCTGCACTGAGAGGACTTCATGTGCTGACAACTGTGATGTCTTCCTTTTCTGATTAAGTAGGCAACTACATGCTCCCAACATGTCTGCTGTTAGATTCATGTGTCAGGCTCCATGATTAAACAGTAAATGCTTGAGGAAAGGAGCTAAATCTCAAGCTGTTTTCGAGGCCCTGTAGCACCCCGCAGCCAAATGCTGAGCCCACAGTTTCTGTGGGAAGTGTGAAGAGGTGTCGAATGCCCGTTAAAGTGCATTTCAGCTCTGATGCATTTCCTCTCCAATTCAATTGGAGAGGAAGGTCATCTCTGGGGCCTTGCTGGGCTTCACTGCCAGGGCTGCCACCCCAATCAGTCTCAAGATCCCTGGCCCATGGGTGACCATCTTCCCAAAGGGGCCTGGGGAGGGTGTCGTTCTGGGCTTGTCTCCACCTCTTGCTGAGAAATGTGCGTGTGAAGGAGCACACATCTGGAAGGCTCATGTTCTTGGTCCTGAAAAGCTAAGTCCAAGGAAGCAAGTATAAACAGACAGATGAAAGGAGAAGTGTGTCCTAGAAGACTGGGAGATGTGCACCTCGGTGTGATTTGAGGGGCGACCAGACAGAGGCTCCACCTTCAGCAAGTGTCATTCACAGAGGGACTGTCAGGGAAGGAGCTTTTGGAAGGAAAGGGGATGCTTCCTCTGGGTAACATTTGTGACCAGAAGCAAGGCCAGTGCTGGGAAGCTGCAGCCGTCCTGGAACCATGAAATGAGCAGCTAAGTAAAACTCTTCCCTCGAGGGAAGACATCCGTGGACCCTTTGTGAGGGTTGTTTCAAGGAGACCTCTGTTCCAGGGGTGAGGGGTTGAACTTGGATTAGTGATTCCGTGGCTGAGCCAGGTGCCACAGGGAATGCCCTGAGCCACAGCAGCCATGGAGACCTGAGGCAGTGCTGAGGGGGAAGCCTGAGATGAGCGAACCCACCTCTCCATTTTGACCCAGGGCTGCCCCTGATCCTGGGGGTCCCAGACATGCACCCACGTACTCGGGGCCTGTGTGAACTCATAGAGGTCCCTCTGGAGGCCTTAAATACTCAAGGGAAACATGACAATCCTGCACTCCTGCAACACGGCTTGCTCTGTAACAGACACCCCAGCATCAGACAGCACTGCCTTATCTTTGCAAAGCTGGGTTTTGGTGGCTGCCGTGATTAAAACAAAAAACAAAAAACACCACATGGAAAGCAATGTGGAAGAGGAAATGCGAGCCCCATTTACCTCCACCGTGCAGCGCCAGCATTGCAAGGGAAAGTAATCACGGCAAGGACTCATACAGTACTATTTAGATTAATGTATTCCTCTAAGAAGTAAGTACTAAGCTATTAAGTCATAAGGGTTTGGTAAGCTGTTTGGACCAAACTCCTTCATAAACTGTTGGTAATTTCTTTCGGCCTAAGAAAAGGGGGAGGGAAGGTGCCTTCTCCCCAGAGTTTGGGAAACACTCCCATAACATTTCATGGAGAGTGGCCATGACTCATATTCTTCTAGGCCAGATGATAGATTCTTTCCAATGGCGCCTCTTCTCAGAAAAGGCCCACTGGAAAAGTCAGAGGTGCATCCGGCAGGTGATACAGATTGGATTTGTGTCTCCACCCAAACCTCATATTGAAATATAATCCCCAGTGTTGGAGGTGAGACCTAGTGGGAGGTGCTTGGGTCATTGGGGTGGTTTCTCATTAATGGTTTGACATCATCCCTCTTGGCACCATCCTCTCAATAGTGGGTGAGTTCTTGCAAGATCTGGTCATTTAAAAGTGTGTGGCAGCCCCTCCTCTCCCTGTGGCTCCTGTTCCCAGCCTGCCTCAACTTCACCTTCTGCCATGACTGGAAGCTTCCTGAGTGACAGAGCAGGAGCATCACCATCTTGGACAAACACCACCATTTTAAGTTCCCCTTGATTAAAAAAAAAAACCTAAACCCAGCCCCAAAAGATCAGCCTAACGGCTAATGTCAGCATAACCAGAAACATTCCAACCCTAAGGTAAACCCCCCTCCAACCAAAAATATGCCAGTTTTTCAATAAACTTTCTCTCACATAGAAACATTCTAAGCCTGTGATAAGGTCCCCCCCTTCCTAAACCCTTAAATACCCTTAGACTGTAGGAGAGAATGTTCCTGACTGAAATTGGCCAGAAGCCCCTCTCAGGTTCAGTCTCCAAAATAAACCTGCCTTTGACTGTTAAGCTGCTTTTCATGTTTCTTTCCTCTTTCTTTAACTCTTACACTGAGGCCTCCCCAAAAGCAGACGCTGGTGTCATGCTTTCCATACAGCCTGCAGAACCGTGAGCCAATCAAACGTCTTTTCTTTATAAATTACCTAGTCTCAGTTATTTCTTTATAGCAATGCAAGAATGGCCTAAGACAGCAGGGGCAGTGCAGCTTGAGTACAGGAAAAGGAAGGCAAAGTGATCTCACCCTAAAAGAAGCAAAGGGTGTCAGCCACTGACTCCCCAGCCTTCCAGCTTAGACCCTTGTGTCCCCTACAAGTGGGAGCCTGTTCACTCCTTTCCAGCCCCCACCACCTTAATTCTCTAGCTCCATCCTTCTCCATCCCTGGATTAATCCAATGAATTGAGTACAGGTTGAGTATCCCTAATACAGAAATTTGAAATTCAAAATTCCTCAAAGCCAAAACTTTTTGAGGACCAACATGATGCCACAATTGAAAATTTCACATCTGACTTCATGTCATGGGTCTCAGTAAAAATATAGTCAAAACTTTCTTTCATGGACTAAAAATATTGTCAAAAGTCCCTTTCAGGCAATGTGTTTAAGGTGTATTTGAAACATTAATGGATTTTCTGTTTAGACTTGGGTCCCAAATGCAGATGTTCCAAAATTCAAAAAGTGTTTTGGAAAAGGGAGAGTCAACCTGATCCTCCATGCTGGATGCGATGAGCTGGGTTTCGGGGACACAGGGAACAACTCAGCACATTCACACACAGAGCTGGAGTGAGAAGAGGCCCTGGGTCCATGACAGCAGGAGGGTCACATGCGATTCTGACCCTGCCATGGCTCTGGATTGCACTCCAAGGTCAAATGGGGGCTTATTTGTCTCCGGAATTCCCCAGGCAATATTCATTTCAAGTGAGGTCACACACTCAGCAGGCTGTGCTTTCCCCATGCCAGGCCTTCTGTCAGGGCTTCCACGGCAGACGAGCTCCCACTCAGCCGTTCGTCCCGTTTCTGTGCTGCACGAAGCCCCCCACCGCAGTAGGACTTCTCTGTTCCCTCCCATACCCCAGTTATATTCTTTGTGGGTCCCACCTCCACAGCTTTGACTATCTACCCCCACCACCCCCTCTGCACCATCCCAGCCGGGGGCTCTCGTCCTGGGAAGATCCCGCTCATCCTTGAGGAGCCACGGCTTGACCTTGCCCACGTCCTGAGTTCCCAGACTATGTCGTCAGGGGTGGGGAGGTTCTTTGGCGTTTAGCACAAGACTTCAAGGTTCTCTTATTGTTTCACTGGTACAAATCTCAGCTACCAACATGATTATAATCCTGGAGGCTCATTTAGTTTGTGGTTTAAATCCCACAGCAAAAGACAGACTATGCAGGCATCTTCGAGAGGATGAATAAATATCCAAATTCAATGGAAAGCAAAAAAAAATCAAGATTATAACAGTTAACATTAGAATAGTAGCTGATACCTAGGAAGCAGTATAAAAGTAATTTATACAAATTAACCTATTTAATTTTCATAATCCTATGGGATATGCACAGATAGGAAAATGACGACACCAACGTGATGGGTTAAGTTAAGTGGCTAAATGTCAGACTACTAGAAAGTGGTAGAGCTGGGATCTGAACTCAAGCAGGCTGGCTCTGAAATCCGTATTATTTACCACTATGTTCTATGGCTCTCTTGATTTTTCATCTCGTGTGGAGCCCAAATAAATATATATGAGACATATGTTGCTTGCTATGAGTTTAGAACTAAGTATTATTTATAAATGTAGGAACTTTCTTCCACTAGAATCTCTGGATGTAATATTCCCTTTCTTTCCCTATTAAAACTCTTTTTAAATAAATTATTCTGTGTTAACATAATTTTTTTAAAAGGCCAAATGTGCATATATCTGTGGAATCTGATTTCCAATGAATATATTTGTTTATTCATCTATTCAACCATTATTTACTGAACGTTTACTATGTAACACTCACTCTGCTGGACACTAGGGATATCAGCAAAGTGCAGTTTTCTGTTTTTTTGTGAGTCTTTTTTTTTAACCATAAAGATGTCCAGTTTAGCCTCAAGGATATTCATAGGAATTACATAGCTCTTACTGAGCACTTACTGTGTCAAATGTTGTGCATGCATCATCTTGTTTAATCCTCATAACGACCCTGGGGGAGAGTTACTATTTTATTAGTTATTATTATTACTATTATTATATTAACTTAACAAATGAGAAGACCAAAAATCAGAGGAACTAAGCAGCCTGCCCAGGATTGCAGAGATAATTGTTGCAAGGTTGAGATTGGGCCCCACGTGTGACCAACAGCAGCACTCATGCCCTTCACCCCTGTTCCGTGTCCTGAGAGATGGATCCTGCAGAGAGAGGTCTGTGACTGTCTGCATCGTGCCTGGAGCACACAGTGGTGTGAAAAAGTGCTCTGAGGACCTGGAGGGTGGAGTGAGGCATTCTACCAGGAAGACATGCTAGTTTCTTTGATTTGGGATCAGTACTCAACAAGGCTCCCATGTCTCATTGGTGAAATAACATTGGTATCTTGGACATTCAAACCACATTCTCACAGGGTCTCGGTGTGCACATGTGCTGTACCTGCCACTGCCAATTCCATCCTTCTACTCCCAAGTCCAAACCCAGCATGCAAACCGCGGGCATGGAGGACTAACCTTTTAAAAAATATTTCACAAATTGCAATCTAAATAGGATGGTTCTGCCTAAACGCTGTGCTGCTTTCCCCAACAGGGAAACTAGCTAGTTCTTGAAACAATGCCTTATTAAGTTATAGTGTATGCCATTTCATTAAAAAGAAGTTATATCCAACTCCAAGTCACCTTCTGAACCATCAGGGCCATGTGGACTGAGACCAAGTGGAGTGGGTGGCCCTCAGCTCAGCCCCAATTTGCGTGGGTGAGGCTATGGATGGAGTTGCTGCTCCAGAAGCTCAAGTTGGGAGATACCCTGGAGCAGGAGCACAGAAAGCAAAGTCCAAAGACCTTCTCAGATGACAGGGCCCCGGCAGGTCTGCAACGCCAGCTATCCTTGCAATTCTGTTTCACTAAGTCAGAATGGCGGCTTCCTCAGATTTGCCACGTGGTTCATCAGAAGGCACTAGAGGGGTTCTCTAGGAAAAAAGTGTCCCCCCGAAAACATGTCCCCTGAGTAAGCATTCTGAGGTCGCCCCTGGAGCACCACCCTTGTAGGATTTGAGGAAATAATAAGCCATGCTTCCTCCTGGGGAGTTTTAATGTGACTTTGTTTAACCTTTGACTGCTGTTGGGTTCCGAACACACTGAGAACCAGGATGACGTCGGCCCACTCTTTTCTCTGTCATTCTAGGATGTGACCTCGTATAACAGGGCTGTGCCAGGGCAGACGATTCATAAACAGAGATAGTGGACCAGCCACAGCTTCTCCCTCCACCTCCTCCTTGGAGAGACTCCAAAAAGCTCCCTCCCTCCCTGTGAACACCTAGTACACAGGCAGCTGTTCTTTTTCTTTGGAAGTTGCATAAACAGCATCTCCCTAACAGGCAAAGCTCTCATTAGCAGTGTGTTCCTGTCAGCTGCCTGAAGTGAGAACATAAACACAGTCACCAAAACAAACGCCACCCCACTGGCCTCAGCCCCTGGTCTCTGCAGAGGTGGGCAGGGGAGACCAAGAACAGGCTTAAAAGGAAAGGAGTGGTCCTCCATTTAAAGGCACAGGGCCGCTCTGCATTTGGCAGGTAGACCTTGAGGCTGTTCAATTCATTTCTCCCCATCTTGCTCCCTGGTTCTGGGCTCTCACCCTCTGTTAGCGCAGAGGTGTCTGCTGTAGGGAGCTCTGCCGAGGTCTCCTGAGGCCATGCCTGGGTCACAGCACAGCCAGGGAAGGCAGAGACTAGGGGTACTTGGGTGATCAGCTCTGACTGAGGAGCCATCAAAGCTCCAGTCACAGATGTGTGAGAAAGGCCACATTATGGGGCGAATGGTTTGTCTATCCAAAATGCATGCGCTGAAGTCCTAGCCCCCAGCACCTCAGAATGGGATTGTAGACAGAGATAGGATCATTTAAAAAGCAGCTAAAATACAATGAGGTCATAGGGAGGGGCCCTCATCCAACCTCACTGGTGTCATTATAGGACAAGGAGATGGGGACATGGGCACACACAGAGGAACCATGTGAAGACTCAGAGAGAGGACAGCCTTCTGCAAATCCAGCATGGAGGCCTGGGAGAAACGGATGTCTCGATCTTGGACTTCCAGCTTCTAGGATTGTGAAAAAACACATATCTGTTATACATGCAGTCTATCTGCGGGACTTGGTCACGGCATCTGCGGGACTTGGTCACGGCAGCTCCGGGAGGTGTGGGAAGAGGGCTTTCCAGTGCCTCTCCCCCTCATGGAGAGTCCTGCCCACCCCTCCTTCTACCGGCATTCACACTGGCACGTTCCTCCCAAGCCCAGGCTCCCGATGGACCCAAGCCAGCTTGTCTGCCAAGCAAATCAAGCTCCACTTGAAATTCTTAAATTGGTGAAACCAAATAGACCTCAAGGAGGGCCCAAGACAATTCTCACTCCTGTGGCTGCAGCATAACGACCGCTGCGTCTTTTCTCTCCTTAATCATGTTTTGTGTGATAAATTATTTAATTAATTGTGTCTACATACTTTTACCTATGCCTGCTCCTAGGTGTCAGAATACTAAGTAATTAATAAAAGAGAATAAATTATTCTACTCCTTTTCTGAATACCAGCATCCAGTTTCTTTTCAGTGGGTTAGGAAATGTGACATTAATCACAGTATGTTGAAATTACTTTTTCAACGTGCTCCTAGATCTACTGTCAGAGCTCAGTTTCAGGCAAGTAAGAAGACAAATTCCTCTTTCCTAGGAGATTCTTGGACAGAAATGAGTCTCTGTTCAGTCTTTGGGTCTTGCCTAAGGTCACACAGCAGCAGAGTCGAAACTAAAATGTTTGTGTTTACCTCATTTGTAGGCCAGAGTTCAAGATTATTTTTATCTTTTGAGGGGTGTGGGTGGGAGGCAGAGAGGACGAGTATTTTTTTCTGTTTGTTAATTTGTTTGATTTGTTGGTTTTAGCCGAATATTTGAAAATAAAGATAACAGATCTCACCCTGATAGGCTCAAGCGTGGAAAGAACACTTCTCTTCTTTTATAGAAAAGAAAGGAAAGAAAAAATTTGAGCTGCTCCTGAGCATAAGCCCAGAGACAGGATTTGCCAGTCTTTTTCTTTTGCCTTTTCTCTTGCCTCCTGTTTTACTTCGTGAGGATCTGTGGACCATTTGTCTGGGCAGAATCCTGCTGGAGATTTGAAACCCATTAAAAGGTTCTGCGCTGTCCTTGTTCTTCTGTTGTTTCAAATTGCAGAGGGAGGAGTGAGGTCAGGTTTATATTAGCTCTGAGTCAGAAAAGCGGCTCTGAGTACAAGCACTGGAGAGAGGGCGGCAGGCGCAGGACTCCGATGTCCCTCTGCTTTATAAAGCAGCAAAGGCAAGAGCACGCGGCAGATGTTGCTCCTCAGTGATGGATGGTCCAAGGGCGCACAGAGATCTGTAGCCGGCTGGCACAAAGGATGGCCTTGACAAAAGTGCTTAATAATTGCTTGAAGGAAAGTGGTTTTCAGAACGAAGAACATCATGTTCTAATGAGGTATTTAATACCTGTGAACTTAACTAGAAATGGAACAACAAAGCTGTCCAGGAATGGGTGGAAAAGCTTCAGGAGCAACTCACAGAATGGGAGAGATAGAACAGGAGAGAAAACATAGCCATGTTGACAGAAGAAGCGGAGTCTATGTTATTGCAACAAGATATATTATTTGCAACTTTTTTTGGGGGGGGGATGGAGTCTTGCTCTTGTGGCCCAGGCTGGAGTGGAGTGGCGTGATCTACGCTCACTGCACCTCTGCCTCCCAGGTTCGAGCAATTCTCCTGCCTCAGCCTCCCAAGTAGCTAGGATTGCAGGCACCTGCCACCATGCCCAGCTAGTTTTAGTATTTTTAGTAGAGATGGGGTTTCACCATGTTGGCCAGGCTGGTCTCAAACTCCTGACCTCAGGTGATCCACTTGCCTCAGCCTCCCAAAGTGCTGAGATTATGGGTGTGGGCCACCGTGCCCAGCCCCTATTTGCATTTTTTTTTTAGATGGAAGTCTGGCTCTGTCACCCAGGCTGGAGTGCAGTGGCACGATCTCGGCTCACTCGCAACCTCTGCCTCCGAGGTTCAAGCGATTCTCCTGCCTCAGCCTCCGGAGTAGCTGGGATTACAGGCACGCGCCACCACAGCTGGCTAATTTTGGTATTTTTAGTAGAGATGCGGTTTCATTGTGTTGATCAGGCTGGTCTATTTGCATTTTTTAACAACTGTTTTGGGATATAATTCAACCCCACTCCACCCACTGTAAGGGCACAATCCAGTGATTTCCAGCAAATGTGTGCAGCTGAGCCATCCTTACGATCCAGTTTGCAGCATTTCCATCAATCCAAAAACTTCCCATCACCCTATCTGCAGTCAGCCAATGCTTCCATCACTAGCCTCAGACAACCACCAGTCTGCCTTCTGGCCCCATAACCTTCTACTGAATAAGGATTCTTTGTGTCTGGCTCGCTTCACTTAGCACGTTCTGGAGGTCTGTCCGTAGTGTAGCAGGTGTCAGTAATTCTTCTGTTATTGCTGAATAATAATGCATTGCATGGAGATACCAGATTCTGAATTCACCAGGTGACAGACATGTGGGTTGTTTTCAGTTTGGGCTGCCTTTAAATATGCTGCCATGAACGTTCACAGACAAGGCTTTTTGAGGATGTGTGTTTTTATTTCTCTCAAGTAGATTCCTAGAAGTATAATAACAAGTTCTTATAGGAAGCTTCTATTTACGTTTTTAAGAAACTGCCAAACAAAGTGGTGTTTCACTTTACATCGTCACCAGCAATGTATGAGGTTCCAGGTTTTCTTCTTTCTTTTCTTTTTTTCTTGATGGAGTTTCACTCTCGTTGTCCAGGCTGGAGTACAATGGTGTGATCTTGGCTTACTGCAACCTCCATCTCCTGGGTTCAAGTGATTCTCCTGCTTCAAGCTCCCCAGTAGCTGGGATTACAGGTGCCCACCACCACACACAGCTAATTTTTTGTATTTTTAGTAGAGATGGGGTTTCATCATGTTGGCTAGACTGGTCTCGAACTCCTGACCTCAGGTGATCCAAAGTTCTTAGCCTCCCAAAGTTCTGGGGTTACAGGCATAAGCCACTGTGCCCAGCCGAGGTTCCAGGTTTTCAAATCCTAGAAGTATCAACTTTGTATTGTGTGTCTTTTTAAGAATTATAGACATCTTTAGTGTGCGTGAAGTGGTTTTAATTTCATTTCTTTAATGTTTATTGATGTTTAACACATTTCTAAGTGCTTAGTAACCATTTGTATGTCTTCTTTGGTGAAATGTCACTCAAGTCTTTTGCCCATTTTTAAGTCAATTTGCTTGTTATTGTTGTTGTTGTTATAAGTGTTCTTTATATATTTGGCATATCAATCCTTTATCAGAGATATGATTTGCAAATACTACCTAACAGCCTGTAACTCGTCTTTGAATTTTCTTATGGTGTACTTTGAAGTGCAGAAAACCTCTGACATTTAAGAACTTGAATTTAGGAGCAGCTGCTTGCGGTTGCTAATCCCTTTTGCATCATAAGTTCACCTCTTTGGTTTCTTAGCTTTCCCTTTATCAAAGTAAGCGATTTCCTCCAAAATTTCTTCTGGTTTAAGAACTACAGGTAGTTTCTGTTTTCCTTGTTGAACCTTGACTAATATAACTATAAAGTCCTGATGTTTTATTTCCTTCTGATAATGGATCTTTCTCCATGTGGTCTTTCTCTCCAGAATGGTCTAATTTCTTACTCCTTCCATCCAGGGATCCCCACACACATATGTTTAACCAAGAAAACTTTAATTCATGATTTAGACCTCAGCTCACAGGTCATTTCCCTTATATGTCTTCCCTGACCCCTGGTCTAGGCAGCTTTCCTCTCTTCCACAAGTGTCCATGCGTGAGAACAAGTACTCCTTCTACTCACTGCCACACTCCCGTCAGTCAGCACGATGCCTGGCACATGGTGGGAGCTCAATGAATAGGTCTGAACAAATGAAGGTGATATTCATTCAGCGTTTTTTTTGTTTTGTTTTTTGAGACACGGTCTCGCTCTGTCACCCAGGCTGGAGTGCAGTGGCACGACCTTGGCTCACCGCAACCTCCGCCTCCCGGGTTCAACAGATTCTCCTGCCTTAGCCTCCTGAGTAGATGGGACTACGGGTGCATGCCACCATGCCCGGCTAATTTTTTTTTTGTATTTCTAGTAGAGACAGGTTTTCACCATGTTAGCCAGTATGGTCTCGATCTCCTGACCTCATGATCCACCTGCCTCAGCCTCCCAAAGTGCTGGGATCACGGGCCGCCCATTCAAAGTGGGTTTTTAAACCTGATGTCTCATATCCTGAAAAGATTGGAGTAAGGTAAAGAGCTATTGAAACAAAGAAAGCTGAATAGCAATCCTTGATGTTGTAAAAGGTACCCATGGGGCCAGAAGCGATTCTCATGTTAATGGATTAACAGCCTCTGGAAAGCCTGGGTGACAGAAGGGGTGAAGGACCAACCCGGGCTGGAAACAAGGGGACCTGGGACTCTGGAAACAAGAGCAGCTACTCAAAACAATGAGTGTGAGCCTTGCTTGCATTGGATTGAGGAGAGAATGAGATACCAGGGGAATCTCAAAGACTTCCTTCGAGAAAGTCTTGCTCTGTCACCCAGGCTGGAGTGCAGTCACTTGCTCAGCTCACTGCAACCTCCACCTCCTGGGTTTAAGCAATTCTCCTGCCTCAGCCTCCCGAGTAGCTGGAATTACAGATACGGACCACCACATCTGGCTAATTTTTGTATTTTTAGTACAGACGGAGTTTCACCCTGTTGGACAGGTTGATTTCAAACTCCTGTCCTCAAGTGATCTGCCTGCCTTGGCCTCCCAAAGTGCTGGGATTACAGGCATGAGTCACTGTGCCCAGCCGATACGTACTTTTATGTTCATTCTTTCTCTTTAAAGTATGTCTCTGTTATGGACTGGAATATACGTTCCCACAGATTTCATGTGAAAGTTCTAACCCCCAGTGTGGCTGTATTTGAAGTAAGGAAGTAACTAACATTAAATGGGGTCATAAGATGGAAGCCCCGATCTGACGGGATTATTGTGTTTACAAGAGGCACCAGAGAGCTTGATCTCTTTCTACAAGACCATGTAAGATAAGAACACAGCAAGAAGGTGACTCCCTGAAAGCCAGGAAGACAGCCCTCACCCAAAACGGAATCAGCTGGATCCCTGATCTTGAACTTCTAACTCCGGAACTGAAAGAAAAGAAATTTTATTTGTTTAAGGCACGCATCTGTGGCATTTTGTTATGGCAGTCAAACTAAGCAATATAGCCCTATCTTTTCTCCAACCGTTAGTCAATTACATTACATACAATGCCTGGATTCAAGCAGGAAGGGAGTCTTTGCCTTTGCTTGAATGACAAAGTGAGGAGAGAAAACAGCCCCTGCAGAATGACGAGAACGGTGCTTAAACTCACAGAGGACTTACTGAGCCTGGCCAGGAGCGAGTGCTTCAGAGGCACCCATCGTTTAACTCCCACCACACCCCCAGAGACGGAACCAGGAGCCCAAGGCACAACATGATTCATCTTGTTACTCAAAGTTGCACAGCTAATCTATGAAGCTTCAGTTCAAACCAAGCCATTCAAGTTCCAGAGCTTATGCCCTACAAGGACTCTCAGAAGCACAGGCCAGAATGGGGCAGGTCGGATGACAGAGGAGAAAAAAGGAGCAGGACTTGGGCGCTTGAGGAGACAAATGGCTGAGTCTGTCTAACTTTGATCCTGCTGTTTGCTGAGGCGGGGTTGAGAAGAGTAGAAAGGTAAAGCATTGAAGTCTTCATGGTGTATTGAAAGTCTGTTCCCTCTGACCCACATGCTTATCCTGCACCCAGCTCATCTTCAGCAGCAGGCTGGGGACAAAGACAAAGACCAACAAACCAGAACGAGAAAGGCTGCTGACTCGGCGCCTGCTGTAGCAAGGGAGTCAACCAGCATTGCTCGTGTTTTGGCAGAGACTCAAAAGGCAGGCATGGCAGTGGGAAAGACTTATGGTGGCAGAAGAGGTGCCCCCCCCCCGCCTTGGGGCTGTTGGCATCAAGAAGCTGGGGTTGGCTAATTAGAAACAGGGCATCCTGGGCAATTGGTTAGGGGACGATATTTGTCCTTCTCTAGGTTGGTCTTAAGTTAGAAGTGGAAATAAAAATCTGGGAAGCTGTCAGTGATTAATCAAGCCCTGGCCATTTAGACCCAGTTGTTAGAGGAGTTATGGTTTGGGTTCCTGAGCTGGTTGTTGGAGAAAGTGGTCTGACTGCCTGTAAGTCTGGCTTGTAGATAGCAAGCTGGCTTTCTGGACTGGTTACTGGAGTTGGGGGGTGTCCAATCTTTTGGCTTCCCCAGGACACACTGGAAGAAGAGGAATTGTCTTGGGCCACACATGAAATTGTGAACCCTGAAAATCTGAGACAGGTCTCAGTTAATTGAGAAAGTTAATTTTGCCAAGGTTGAGGACACAGCCTCAAGAGGTCCTGATGACATCAGAACTCAGTTTTGTTTTATACATTTTAGGGGGACTTGAGACATCAATCAGCCTACATAAGATGAATGTTGATTCGGTCTGGAAAAGCAGGACAATTCAAAATGGGGAGGGGGCTTCTAGGTTGTAGGTAGACAACAGACAAATGGTTGCATTCTTTTGAGTTTTAGATTAGCCTCTCCAAAGGAGGCAACCAGATATGCATTTACCTAAGTGAGTAAAGGGGTGACTTTTAACAGAATGGGAGGCAGGTTTGCCCTAAGCAGTTCCCGGCTGGACTTTTCCCTTTAG
>CAUYLG010031021.1:0-18197 GCA_963573385.1 Cacajao melanocephalus | reverse complement strand
TTTAAATTTTGCCTTCATTTCATTATTTATCCAGTAGTCATTCAGGAGCAGGTTGTTCAGTTTCCATGTAGTTGTGCAGTTTTGAGTGAGTTTCTTAATCCTGAGTTCTAATTTGATTGCACTGTGGTCTGAGAGACTGTTATGATTTCTGTTCTTCTGCATTTGCTGAGGAGAGATTTACTTCCAATTATGCGGTCAATTTTAGAGTAGATGCCATGTGGTGCTGAGGGGAATGTATATTCTGTGGATTTGGGGTGGAGAGTTCTGTAGATGTCTATTAGGTCCCCTTGGTCCAGATCTGAGTTCAAGTCCTGGATATCCTTGTTAATTTTCTGTCTCGTTGATCTGTCTAGTATTGGCAGTGGAGTGTTAAAGTCTCCCACTATTATTGTGTAGGAGTCTCAGTCTCTTTGTAGGTTCTTAACAACTTGCTTTATGTATCTGGGTCTCTTGTATTGATTGTGTATATATTTAGGATAGTTAGCTCTTCCTGTTGCATTGATCCTTTTACCATTATGTAATGCCCTTGTCTCTTTTGATCTTTCTTGGTTTAAAGTCTGTTTTGTCAGAGACTAGGATTGCAAACCCTGCTTTTTTTTGCTCTCCATCTGCTTTGTAAATCTTCCTCCATCCCTTTATTTTGAGTCTATATGTGTCTTTGCACGTGACAGGGTTCTCCTGAATACAGCACACTGATGGGTCTTGACTTTTTATTCAATTTGCCAGTCTGTGTCTTTTGATTGGGGCATTTAGCCCATTTACATTTAAGGTTAATATTATTATGTGTGAATTTGATCCTGCCATTTTGATACTAGCTTGTTGTTTTGCCCATTAGTTAACACAGTTTCTTCATTGCGTCGATGGTCTTTACCATTTGGGACGTTTTTGGAGTGGCTGGTACTGGTTGTTCCTTTCCATGTTTAGTGCTTCCTTCAGGAGCTCTTGTAAGGCAGGCCTGGTGGTGATGATATCTCTGAGCAATTACTTGTTGGTAAAGGATTTTATTTCTCCTTCCCTTATGAAGCTTAGTTTGGCTGAATACGAAATTCTGGGTTGAAAGTTCTTTTCTTTAAGGATGTTGAATATTGGCCCCCACTCTCTTCTGGCTTGTAGGGTTTCTGCTGAGAGATCCGCTGTGAGTCTGATGGACTTCCCTTTGTGGGTGACCCAACCTTTCTCTCTGGCTGCCCTTAGTATTTTCTCCTTTGTTTCAACCCTGGTGAATCTGATAATTATGTGCTTTGGAGTTGCTCTTCTTGAGGAATATCTTTGTGGTGTTCTCTGTATTTCTTGGATTTGAGCATTGGCCTGACTTGCTAGGTTAGGGAAGTTTTCCTGGATAATATCCTGAAGAGTGTTTTCCAGCTTGGATTCATTCTCCCTGTCACATTCAGGTACTCCGATCAAACATAGATTAGGTAGGTCTTTTCACATAATCCTATATTTCTTGGAGGCTTTGTTCATTACTTTTCACTCTTTTTTCTCCAATCTTGCCTTCTTGTTTTATTTCATTGATATGATATCCTGATATCCTTTCTTCTGCTTGATTGATTCAGCTGTTGAAACTTGTGTATGCTTTGCGAAGTTCTCATGCTGTATTTTTCAGTTCCACCAAGTCATTTGTGTTCTTCTCTAAGCTGGTTATTCTAGTTAGCAGTTCGTCTAACCTTTTTCAAGGTTCTTAGTTTCTTTGCATTGGGTTAGAACATGTTCCTTCAGCTCAGAGAATTTTGTTATTACCCACCTTCTGAAGCCTTCTTTCAGTTTGTCAAATTCATGCTCCATCCAGTTTTTTCCCTTGCTGGTGAGGAGTTGTGATCCCTTGGAGGAAGAGAGGCATTCTGGTTATTGGTGATTTCATCCCTTTTGCACTGCTTTCTTCCCATCTTTGTGGATTTGTCTACTTTTGGTCTTTGAAGTTGGTGACTTTTGGATGGGGTCTCTGAGTGGACATCCTTTCTGTTGATGTTGAAGCTATTTCTGTTTTTTAGGTTTCCTTCTAACAGGCTTCTCTGCTGCAGGACTGCTGGAGGTCCACTCCAGACCTTGCTTGCCTGGGAATCAGCTGCGGGGAATGCAGAACAGCAAGGATTGCTGCCTGTTCTTTCCTCTGGTAGCTTTGTCCCAAAAGGGTACCTGCCAGATGTCAGCCAGAGCTCTCCTGTGTGAGGTGTCTTTTTGGATATACAGGGCTGAGAGCTGCTTGAGGAGGCAATCTGTCCCTTATCAGAGCTCAAGTGCTGTGCTGGGAGCTCTGTTGCTCCTTTTAGGGCTGCTGGGCAGGGCGTTTAAATCTACTGTAGCAGAATCACAATCTCCCCTTTTCCCAAGTGCTCTGTCCCAGGAAGGTGGGGTTTTATTTATAACTACCTGATGCGCTGCTGCCTGTTTTCAGAGATGCCCTGCCCAGCAAGGAGGGAGTCTAGTCACAGTCTGCCTGCAGAGGCGCTGCTGAGCTGTCGTGGGCTCCATGCTGCTGCTGTGTAAACTTTTTTTTACACGGGTAAGGTTAGAACTGCCTCAGCAATGGCAGATCACTTGGCTCCCTTCCTTCCCCTTATTTCAGGGGAGTGGGAGACTCTGTCTCACTGGCGATCTAGGTGCCAGCCAAAACAACCACCGGGATTTGTGCTGAAAACCCATGGCGCTGGCTGGAACAGCCGCTTAGATCTGTGCTGGAAACCCATGGCATTTGTCAGCCCGGCAGAAATCTCCTGGTCTGTAGGCTGTAAAGACCATGGGAGAAACACAGGATCTGAACCGGAGTGCTGGAGTGGCTGGAAAAGTCCCCGATGGCCTCTGTTGGGCAGGAGGTGGGGTCCTCCAGCCTGTTGCACTTCCCGGGTGAGGCAGCTCCCCATCCTGCCTTGGTTTTCCCTCCTTGGGCTAGACCCACTGTCCAACCAGCCCCATTGAGATAAACCTGGTACCTCAGTTGGAAATGCAGAGATAGTCGCCTTCTACGTCGCTCTCGCTGGGAACGGTGCTCCAGAGCTGTTGCTATTTGGCCATCTTGGGGAACTCCCCTGAGTTTTCTTAAAGAAAAGAGCAGTCCTCAGCCAGCCAGCCTACTTCCAATCCACCTTCCTCAAAGAAACCACTTTCCGCTCTCTGCCTGGTATTTACTTCCTGATACCTTAATGTCAAGTGTTCCTCCTGATTTTTTTCCTTGAAGCATTGTACATTGACTTTCCCCTATGGAAGATGATGGCTAAGCTTTTTATTCTCTCTGTCCACACCACAGGCAGTTAATTCCCATTCTCATGATATAATTATATCTCAATTTTGATTAGAAAAATATTCCATTAACATTATTCACATTATTATGACTGTGTGTTATATTCAGAAATGGGGCATATGTTCCGCTATATTTTTGTGGGAAAACAATATCCCTGGAGTTAATAATTTTTTTTACTTGTTTGTATGTTTTTATCTGTTTTTTTGTGTGCATTTTTAAAATGTACTTACCTTTCATTTAATACTGAAATATTTGCCAGTTGTCAACATTCTTTCAAGATGTTCAGTGAGTCCAGCAGTTTCCTATCAGGTATCTTATTAATTCTTATCAGGTATCTTAATCTATGTTGTAAAATTTCACAATGATATTCCTTCATGTGAGTTTATTTTTATCTATTGGGCAATCAATGGTCCTTTGAATCTAGAAAATCTACCCTCCAGTTTGGGGGAAATTTCTTGAATTATTTTGTTGATATTTTCTTCTGTGGGTTTTTATTTTGTTTTATTTCACTATCTAGATCTTCTAAATTCTTTGATTATCTGCCTTTATTTTTTCTCTTATCCATTTCTTTGTTTTTTCACTCTGATTTCTTCCATATTAATTTACATTCCTTTGATGAGGTTTTTATATAATGCTGTCATGTTTTTCCTTTCTAAGAGGTCCTTTTTTATCCTCTTATTGCCCTTTTGTAGCAGCATTATTTTCTTGCTTTATGAAGCAAATATAGACACAGGTCTATATTTTTACCTTTGTACATTTTTTTTTTCTTTAGATGGAGGCTTGCTCTATCTCCCAAGCTGGAGTATGGTGGCACTATCTCTGCTCATTGCAACCTCTGCCTCCCAGGTTCAAGCGATTCTCTTACCTCAGCCTCCCAAGTAGCTGGGATTACAGGCACATGCTACCACTGAATTTTTTTAACAATAATCTTTAAATTTTTTGTTTTTCTTCCATAGTTTCTGGTCCCTCCAGATTGTTTTTGGCTTTCCCCAGCTATCTGATAATTATTGGTTTTCTGCTCGTATGTAAGAGCAGGGGACTAAAACTGAAGTTCTGAATACCTTCTGAGACAGGAGCATGGGATCCAGTCAGGGAAGGCGCTCAGCCTCATTGATGGTGATTCTCATTGGAATGATCTGGCTGAGTCAGTTGTTAGAGAGCTTCCAATGTCAGTGTCTTCAGGTACTTCTGCATGGTTGGCTGGATCCTGTAACAAAGCTCTTCCATACACTTGGCTGGAGGGTAAGAACCTTGCTGCCAGGAGTTGAAGGGTGAAGGTGGGAAGGAGACTAGGGTAATCTCCCTAGGCTGCATGCATGTTTACTTAATCCTCCTATCTTATATAGTATCCCACCTTGGATATGCTTGGTACATCTCCCAATTCAGAGACCTTCTGGTTTGGCCCTCACCAAAGGATAAACTTCCAGACCTCTGCTGAGGTGGAACAAGTGTACTCGCCCAGGTGACTGCAGTAAGGGAAGACTAAGCATGCCAGCTGCTTCTTAAATGCAGTTCAGCCACTCCTCATTTTGGCCTCAGCCTCTGCCTCTGCCTGAGGTACTTGCTGCTGCCACTGATCCTAGTGGCTTTTGAGGACCCTCCACTGTAAATTGGTGCCACTACCAACCCTGGTTCAGCTTTCTCAGGTTCACTGAGTGACCACTCATCTACCTACTTTCTAGCTTCCAAAATGCTGTTACTGTAATCCCTCCTAGTTATTGATATGTGTGTATGTATGTATATGTGTATAGATATATATGTATATATGTCTACATATGTATTTGTATTTATGTGTATACATGTATATACATTATATCTGTAATTATTCTACTTTTAATAAGATTTGGGAAGAGGCCAAACTTGATGAGTATGTTCAATCCACTATCTTTACCTGGTGTTCCACCAATACACATTTAAATAAAGATGGTAGGCCGGGCGCAGTGGCTCACGCCTATAATCCCAGCACTTTGGGAGGCCGAGGCGGGTGGATCACGAGGTCAAGAGATCGAGACCATCCTGGTCAACATGGTGAAACCCTGTCTCTGCTAAAAATACAAAAATTAGCTGGGCATGGTGGCGCATGCCTGTAGTCTCAGCTACTCAGGAGGCTGAGGCAGGAGAATTGCTTGAACCCAGGAGGCAGAGGTTGCAGTGAGCCGAGATCACACCATTGCACTCCAGCCTGGGTAACAAGAGCGAAACTCCATCTCAAAACAAACAAACAAACAAACAAAAACAAAAATAAATAAAGATGGTATTTACCAACATATCTACACAGATGTCCAACAACATGTAATTTTCTGTTCTAATTAGTGGTGAATTACAGGACTTAATAATATTTTTAAAAATTATTAATCATAAAAAAGCTAATTCATTTATGAACGTAATTTTTTCTTAATTCCCACTTCATAGCATATTAGCTTTACGATCATGTTAGGCTTACTCCACAACATTTATTGGTATCTGCTTTATCCATGGAATCACAGCAGGTGATAGAGGATTTGTAATCCTCTCCCTGCCTCTCTACTGAGAAGCAGATATTATGGCATGAATGATTAAATAGAAGACTATATTTCACTTATTAAATGACTTAGGAATTCTTACCAATGAAAGAAACTACTAATAATATAAACTACTAATAATATCAGGAAAGTGAATACTAGGTCTTATTCTTTTTAACAATTTTTTCATACCCGTTAACCATTCTCACCCCCACCTTCCCACCCTCCACAGCCCCACTACCCTTCCCAGCCTCTGGTAACCATCCTTCTACTCTCTGTGTCTATGACTTCAGTTGTTTAGATTTTCAGCTCCCACATATAGGTGAGAACATTTGAAGTTTATCTTTCTTATCGTGCCTGCCTTATTTCACTTAACATAACGATCTCCAGTTCCATTCCTGTTGTTGCAAATGACAGGATCTCATTCTTTTATGGCTGAATAGTACTCCATTATGTTTATGTACTACATTTTCTTTATCCATTCATCTGTTGATGGAAACTTAGGTTGCTTCCTAAGTTTCCATCAACAGATGAATGGATAAAGAAATCACAGTTATTGTGAATAGTGCTGCAATAAACATGGGAATTTAGATATCTCTTTGATATCCTAATTTCCTTTCTTTGGGTTATATAACTAGCAGTGGGATTGCTGGATTGTGTGGTAGCTCTATTTTTAGGTTTGTTTATTTGCTTAACTTTTAAGTACATGTACGGGTCTGTTCTATAGGTAAAGTCGTGTCATGGGGTGTTGTTGTACAGATTATTTTGTCACCCAGGTATAAAGCCTGGTACCTGTTATTTTTCCTGATCCTTCCTTCTACCCTGCACCCTCCAATAGGCCCCCATGTCTGTTTTTGCTCTCTGTGTATCCATGTGTTCTTATCATTTAGCTCCCACTTATGAGTGATAACATGCAATATTTGGTTTTCTGTTCTTGTGTTAGTTTGCTAAGGATGATGGCCTCCAGCTCCATGTTCCTGCAAAAAAACATGATTGTTTTTTACACTTGCATAATATTCCATGGTGTATATGTACCACATTTTCTTTATCCAGTCTGCCATTGATGGCATTTAGGTTGATTCCATGTCTTTGCTATTGTGAACAGTGCTGCAGTGAATGTATGTGAGCGTGTGTCTTTATGATAGATCAATTTATATTCCTTTGGATATATACCCAATAATGGGATTGCTGAGTTGAATGGTAGTTCAGTTTTTAGGTCTTTGAGGAATTGCCACACTGTTTTCCGCAATGGCTGAACTAATTCACACTCTGGCCAACAGTGTATAAGTGTTCCCTTTTCTCCACAACCTCACCGGCACCTGCTATTTTTTGACTCTTTAACAGTAGCCTTTCTGACTGGTGCAAGATGATATCTCATTGTGGTTTTGATTTGCATTTCTCTAATGATCAGCACTATTGGGCCGTTTTCATATGCTTGTTTGGTTGCACGTACGTCTTCTTTTGAAAAGTGTCTGTTTGTGTCCTTTGCCAACTTTTTAATAGGGTTGTTCACTTTTTTCTTGTAGATTTAAGTTCCTTCCAGATGCTGAATGTTAGACCTTTGTCAGATGCATAGTTAGCCAAAAAAAAAAAAAAAAAATTCTACTTGGTGTTCTATAGACAGTCTATAACCTATAGAAACCATTCTACAGGTTGTCTGCTTACTCTGCTGATAGTTTCTTTGGCTGTACAGAAGCCCTTTTGTTTAATTAGATCTCATTTGTCAACCTTTGCTTTTATTGTGATTACTTTGGCATCTTTGTTATAAAATCTTTACCTGTTCCTATGTCCCAAATGGTATTGCCTAGGTTGTCTTCTAGGGTTTTTATAGTTTTGGGTTTTACATTTAAGTCTTTGATCCAGCTTGTGTTGATTTTTGTATGTGGCATAAGGGATTTTCTGCATATGGCTAGCCAGTTTTCCCAGTACCATATATTGACTAGGGAGTCTTTTTCCCATTGCATATTTTTGTCAGCTTTATCAAAGATCATATGGTTGTAGCTGAGTGGCCTTATTTCTGGGATATGTATTTCGTTCCACTGGTCTGTGTGTCTGCTTTTGTTTCAGTACCATGCTGTTTGGGTTATTGTAATCCTGTAGTAGAGTTTGAAGTTGGGTAGCATGATGCCTCCAGTTTTGTTCTTTTTGCATAGGATTGCCTTGGCCATTCAGACTCTTTTTTGTTTCCACATGAATTTTAAAATAGTTTTTTCTAGTTTTGTGAAGAATGTCATTGGTAGTTTGACAGTAATAGCATTGAATCTATAAATTGCTTTGGACAGTATGGCCATTTTAACAATATTGGTTCTTTCTATTCATGAGCATGGAATGTTTTTCCATTTGTTTATGTCATCTCTGATTCATCTGGGCAGTTTTTATAGTTCTCATTTTAGAGATCTGTTACCTCCCTGATGATCTGTATTCCGTATTTTATTTTTGTGGCGGTTGTGAATGGGAGTTCATTTCTGATTTGGCGCTTGGCTTAATGGTTGTTGGTGTATAGGAATGCTAGTGATTTTTGTTTGTCTTATTTATTTTATTTTTCTGCAAGTTATTGGGGTACAGCTGGTATGTATATACACACACACATGCACACACACATACACACAAATATGCATACATACATACATACATGATGGAACACTACTCTGCCACAAAAGGGAATGAATATACATATATATATACACACACACACACAAACCACAGTTTCTTTGTCTACTCATTGATTGATAGGCATTTGGGTTGGTTCCACAATTTGCAATTGTGAATTGTGCTGCTGTAAACATGCATGTGCAAGTATCTTTTTCAAATAATGACTTATTCTCCGGTGGGTAGATACCCAGTAGTGGGATTGCTGAATCAAATGATAGTTCTACTTTTAGTTCTTTAAGGAATCTCCACACTGTTTTCCATAGTGGCTGTACTAGTATACATTCCCCCCAGCAGTGTAGAAGTATTCCCTGATCACTGTATCCATGCCAACATCTACTGTTTTTTTTATTTTTTTGTTATAGCCATTCTTGCAGGAGTAAGGTGGTATCATGTTGTAGTTTTGATTTGCATTTCCCTCATCATTAGTGATGTTGAGACTTTTTTCATATGTTTGTTGGTCATCTGTATATCTTCTTTTGAGAACTGTCTATTCAGGTCCTTAGCCCACTTTTGGATGGGATTGTTTGTTTTTTTCTTACTGATTTGTTTGAGTTTGTTGTAGATTCTGGATATTAGTCCTTTTCAGATGTATAGATTGTGAAGATTTTCTCCCACTCTGTGGGTTGTCTGTTTACTCTGCTGACTGTTCCTTTTACCATGCAAAACTCTTTGGTTTCGTTAAGCCACAGCTATTTAGCTTTATCTTTGTTGTTACTGCATTTGCCTTTGGCTTTTTCGTCATGAAATCCTTGCCTAAGCCAATGTCTAGAAGGGTTTTCCAATGTTATCTTCTAGAATTTTTGTAGTTTCAGGTCTTAGGTTTAAGTCCTTCATCCATCTTGAGTTGATTTTTATACAAGGTGAGAAATGAGGATCCAGTTTCATTCTCCTACATGTGGCTAGCCAGTTATCCCAGCACCATGTTTTGAAAAGGGTGTCCTTTCCCCACTTTATGTTTTTGTTTGCTTTGTCAAAGATCAGTTAGCTGTAAATATTTGGGTTTATTTCTGGGTTCTCTATCCTGTTCCATTGGTCTATGTATCTATTTTTATACTAGTACCATGCTTTTTGGTGACTATGGCCTTATAGTATAATTTGAAATCAAGTAGTATGATGCCTCTAGATTTGTTCTTTTTGCTTGGTTTTGCTTTGGATATGTGGGCTGTTTTTTGATTCCATATGAATTTTAGAAATGTTTTTTCTAATTCTGTGAAGAATGGTGGTGGTATTTTGATGGGGATTGCATTGAATTTGTAGAGTGCTTTTGACAGTATGGATATTTTCATCATATTGATTCTACCTATCCATGATCATGGGATGTGTTTCCATTCGTTTGTGTCGTCTATGATTTTTTTTCAGCAGTGTTTTGTAGTTTTCCTTGTAAAGGTCTTTTGACTCCTTTGTTAGGTATATTTCTAAATATTTTATTTTTTTTGGAGCTATCTTATGTTGATTTTGTATCCTGAGACATTGCTGAAGTTGTTTATCAGCTTAAGGAGCTTTTGGACTGAGACTGTGGGGTTTTCTAGATATAGAAGCATGCCATTTGCAAAAAGGGATGGTTTGACTTTCTTTCTTCCTATTTAGATGCTCCTTATTTCTCTCTTGCCTGATTGCTCCGGCCAGGACTTCCAATATTATGCTGAATAGGAGTAGTAAGAGCAGATATCCTTGTCTTGTGCTGCTTTTCAAAAAGAATGCTTCCAGCTTTTGCTCATTGGGTATGTTGTTGGTTGTGGATTTGTCATAGATGTCTCTCTTATTTTGAGGTATGTTCCTTCAATGCCTGGTTTATTGAGAGTTTTTTAAATGAAGGGTGTTGAATTTTATCAAAGCCATTTCAGCATCTTTTGAGATGATCATGTCGTTTTTGTCTTTAGTTCTGTTTATGTGATAAATCACATTTATTCAATTGCGTATGTTGAACCAATGTTGCATCCCAGGGATAAAGCCTACTTGATCATAGTGGATAAGCTTTCTGATATGCTGCTGGATTTGGTTTGCCAGTATTTTGTTGAGGATTTTTACACCAGTGTTCGCCAAAGATAATTGGCCTGAAGTTTTTTGTTGAGCCTCTGCCAGTTTTTGGTAGCAGGATGATGCTGGCCTCATAGAATGAGTTAGGGAGGAGTCCCTTTGAAATAGTTTCAGTAGGAATGCTGCCAGCTCTTCTTTCTATATCTGGTAAAATTCAACTGTGAATTTGTCTGGTCCTGGGCTTTTTCTCATTGGTAGGCTATATATTACTGATTCAATTTGGGAGCTCATTATTGGCCTGTTAAGGGATTCAGTTTCTTCCTGGTTCAGTCTTGAGGGTGTATGTGTCCAGGAATTTATCAATTTCTTTTAGCTTTTTTTCATTCATGTACATGGAGGTGTTCATAATATTCTGATGGTTATTTGTATTTCTGTACGTCAGTGGTAATATCTCATTGTCATTTCTACTTATGTCTATTTGAGTTCTTTTTTTTTCTTCATTTTTTAGTCTAGCTAGTGGTCTATGTATTTTATTAATGTTTTAAAAAACAAAAAAACACCAACTTCTAGATTCATTGATATTTTGAATGGTTTTTCATGTCTCAGTCTTCTTCAGTTCAGCTCTAGTTTTAGTTATTTCTTTTCTTCTGCTGCCTTACTTTACTCTTGGTTCTCCGGTTCTTTCAGTTGTGATGTTAAGTTGTTAAACTGAAGTCTTTTTAACTTTTTGATGTAGGTGTTTAGGGCTGTGAATTTCCCTCTTAACACTGCCTTAGCTGTGTGCCAGAGATTCTAGTACATTGTATCTTTGTTCCCATTAGTTTCAAAGAGCTTCTTGATTTCTGCCTTAGTTTCATTGCTTATCCAAAAGTCATTCAGGAGCAGGTTACTCAATTTCCATATAATTGTATGATTTTGAGGGAATTTCTCAGCCTTAATCTTTAATTTTATTGTGTTATGGTCTAAGAGAGTAGTTGTTATGATTTCAGTTATTTTTTCACTTGGCAAAAGGTGTTTCATGTCCAATTATGTGATTGATTTTAGAGTATGTGCCATGTGACAATGAGAAGAATACATATTATGTTGTTTTGGGGTAGAGAGTTCTGTAGATATTTAACAGGCCCATTTGATCCAGTGCTGAGTTCAGGTCCTGAATTATCTTTGTTAATTTTCTGCCTCAATGGTCTACCTAATACTGTCAGTAGGGTGTTGAAGTCTCCCAGTATTATTGTGTGGGAATCTAAGTCTATTTGATTGTCCTTAAGAACTTGTTTTATGAATCTGGGTTCTCCTATGTTGAGTGTCTATATATTTAGGATAGTTTCTTGTTGAATTGAACCCTTTACCATTTTGTAATGCCTTTTTTGTCTTTTTATCTTTATTGTTTTAAAGTCGGTTTTGTATAAAATTAGGATTGAAACCCCTTATTCTTTCTGTTTTCCATTAGATTTTTCTCCATCCCTTTATTTCAAGCCTATGAGGGTTGTTGCAGGTCAGATGGGTTTCTTGAAGACAGTATACACGTGGCTCTTGCTTCCTTTTCCAGCTTGCCACTCTGTGCCTTTTAATTGGGGCATTTAGCCCATTTACATTCAAGGTTAGCATTGATATGTGAGGATTTGATCCTGTCATCATGTCAGCCGGTTATTATGTGACTTGTTTGTGTGGTTGCTTTATAGCAGGGGTCCCCAACCCCCCTGGTCTGTGGCCTGTTAGGAACCGGGGCACAGAGCAAGAAGTCAGTGGTGGGCAAGCAAGAAAGCATTACCACCTGAACTCCACCTTCTGCAGATCAGCAGTGGCATTCGATTCTTAATGAACTACACATGTGAGGGATCTAGGTTGTGTTCTCCTCTTGAGAATCTAATGCCTGATAATGTGAAGTGGAACAGTTTTATCCCAAAACCATCCCTCATCCGCAGTTGTGGAAAAATTGAATTCCACAAAAACAGTTCTTTGTGCCCAAAAGATTGGGAGCTGCTTTATAGTGTCACTGATCTGTGTACTTAAGTGTGTTTTTGTAGTAGCTGGTAATGATCTTTCCTTTACATATTTAGTACTTCCTTCAGAAGCTCTTGTAAGGCAGGGCTAGTGGTAACAAATTTCCTCAGCATTTGCTTGTCTGAAAAAGGTTTCAATGTACTCCTACATCTCAGTGATCTTCATTCTTATCCATATCCTTAATTCTATTTCTGTCCTTTCAGCCATCTCAGCCCAGTTCAGAATAGTTGATGGAGAGGAAATGTGGTCATTTGGAGGATGGATTGTACTCTGGCGTTTTGAGTTGTCAGAGTTCTTGTACTGGTTCTTTCTCATCTTCGTGAGCTGGTGTTTCTTCAATCTTTGAAGTTGCTGTTTTTGATGGCCTTGAGTGTTTGACTGTGGTATAAGGTAGTTTTAGTCAATTGGCTTCATTTCTGGAAGTTTTTAGCATGCTTCCATCTCCTGGACTGCATGCTCTAAGGGACTTGTATCAGACCTCAACTTTGTTCTCTGGCTCCTCAACATTAGGAAACTACTGGACTGAAGGAGCCAAGGTCCTCTTGGACCACTAGTCACTACACTCTGATGGGTGGTACCAGCCAAAGCCTTTTATAGGGTGATGGCAGAAGGGTCCATCCTCATTCACACATGCCAACAGCAGGGGCAGCAACATTGCAGCAGGGTGCATGCCCGTTGGTTATGGCAGGGTGCAAGTGGGTGCCAGGGGGCCTGCCTTCACAGCAGTGGCAGAAGGAGCACAGCTCAGGAAGTGGAGCCCCCCCCATTTGGCAACTGTGTACACAATTGTACTGGTGATAGTGTTAGCACATGGGTGGGGTGCTGGAGGTCGCAGGTGTGTGTGCACCCTCTGTAGCCACTCAGAATGGGGAAGGGTCCAGTATTCTCCATGTCTAGTTTTACTCTGGTGGCAGTGTTGGTATAGGCTCAGGGTGCTGGTGGGGATGGGGATGGTAGCAGGTTCTGTGCTCACCAAGGCTCTAACTAAAATGGCAGTACAGCAGGGGAGGGGTGGCAGAGTGTACTCCTGTCAGCAGCAGAGGCAGCCCAGGGTACATGTGCCTATGGGCGCTGCCAGGGCAAGAAAGGTATACACATATACATGTGCTGACAAAGCAATGTAAGGGGGCCATGGGCTAGGGATATGCTGCAGGTGCAGGAGGGAGTGGGCAGGCTGGCATGTGGTCATGGGAGCTGCCTCGCTGGAGCTTTCTACCAATCAGGCATGGTCCATCAACACAGAAGTTATGATGTGGCACCCAAGGGCACCCAGGGCTGCACTGAAAGCAGTCATGGCCAGGGTGGGCCCTAAGAAAGGCGAGGACACCAAGGGTTGCTCAGGTCAGACGGGCCCTGTCTGATGGGCAAGACCACCCTAAAGAGTTCAGGTCCAACAGTTTCCCTAGGGCTGAAGTTTCCTATGGGAGCAAGTCAAGCCTGGGGGATGGGCATCCCTGGCCATACTCCACTACAGATGCTCCCACATCAAACACTCTGGACTCTACATAGCTGGTGTGCTGCCCCTACCATTTCTCTTAGCAGCTCTCCCTGCCAACTGGAGTATCTGTGACGGATGAGGGGTCTCCTCCTGCCAGGATTCCAGAGTCCCATTCTGAGAGCAGGTTGCTCCTTGTCAGTTCAACTCAATCATTCCCCCAGAGTCACTGGAAGCCAGGAATGAGTCACAGTGACTTGTTACCCTGGGCAGAACTCCCAGCTTCCTCCCACTTCAGCCCAGCGTCAGTGTCTTCCTTCCATCCACTCTCAGTGCCTTCTCTCTGAAGCTCTCTGTTAGGAGTGTGCCAGTCATCCCAGTTCCTCAGTGACAGCTATTCCACCTGACTGCGTCTAGTCAGCCATCTCACCCCAAGCCAGCACTGCCACCCCACCATCTGCCAGGGTATCCTCAGATTCCAGGAGCACCACACACCACCTATTTTTAGTTTTTTGAAGAACTTCCAAACTGTACCTCATAGCGGTTGTACTAGTTTACATTCCTACCAACAGTGTACTGAACACTACCTGCTCACCAGTGTTTGTGGCTGCCTCTCTTTTTGATGAAATCAATTATCAGTGAGAAGATCTCATTGTGTTTTTGATTTGCATTTCTCAGATGATCAGTGAGGTTGAGCATGTTTTCATATACCCATTTCCCATTTATCTGTATGTCTTCTTTTTAGGAATGTTTGAAATTTTTTGCCTATTTTTTAATCAAATTGCTAGATTTTTTTTTCCTATAGAGTTGTTTCAGCTCCTTATAGTTTCTGGTTATTAATCCCTTGACAGATAGGGTAGTTTGCAAATATGTTATCCTATTCTGTGGGTTGTCTCTTCACTTTGTTGACTGTTTCCTTTGCTGTGCAAAAGCTTTTTTTTTTTTTTTTGTACTTTAGGTTCTGGGGTACATGTGCAGATCATACAGGATTGTTGCATAGGTACATACATAGCAAGGTGGTTTGCTGCCTTCCTCCCCCCATCACCTATATCCCTCCCCATCTTCCCCAACCCCTGCAGTCCCGCCCCAGGCCCCCAACAACTGACTGCAATGTGTGATGCTCCCCTCCCTGTGTCCACGTGTTCTCATTGTTCAACATCCACCTGTGAGTGAGAACATGTGGTGTTGGTTTTCTGTTCTTGCAACAGTTTGCTGAGAATTATCATATCCAGATTCATCCATGTCTCTACGAAGGACATGAACTCATCATTTTTATGGCTGCATAGTATTCCATGGTGTATATGTACCACATTTTCTTTATCAAGTCCATTGTTGATGGACGTCTGGGTTGGTTCCAGGTCTTTGCTATTGTCAACAGTACTGCAATGAACATACGTGTGCATGTGTCTTTATAATAGAATGATTTATAATCCTTTGGGTATATACCCAGTAATGGGATTGCTGGGTCAAATGGAATTTCTATTTCTAGGTTCTTGAGGAATTGCCACACTGTCTTCCACAATGTTTGAACTAATTTACACTCCCACCAACAGTGTAAAAGTGTTCCTATTTCTCCACATCCTCTCCAGCATCTGTTGTCTCCTTATTTTTTAATGATAACCATTTTAACTGGCATGAGATAGTATTTCGGTGTGGTTTTGATTTGCATTTCTCTAATGACCAACGATGATGAGCATTTTTTCATATGTTTGTTGGCCTCATATATGTCTTCTTTTGTAAAGTGTCCGTTTATATCCTTTGCCCACTTTTGAATGGGTGTCTTTTTTTTTTTTTCTTGTAAATCTGTTTTAGTTCTTTGCACATTCTGGATATTAGCCTTTTGTCAGATGGGTAGACTGCAAAAATTTTTTCTCATTCTGTTGGTTGCCAGTTCACTCTAATGATTGTTTCTTTTGCTGTACAGAAGATCTGAAGTTTAATTAGATCCCATTTGTCTATTTTGGCTTTTGTTGACAATGCTTTTGGTGTTTTACTCATGAAGTCTTTGCCTATGCCTGTGACCTGAATGGTTTTGCCTAGGTTTTCTTCTAGGGTTTTTATAGTGTTAGGTCTTATGTTTAGATCTTTAATCCATCTGGAGTTAATTTTAGTGTAAGGTGTCAGGAAGGGGTCCAGTTTCTGCTTTCTGCACATGGCTAGCCAGTTTTCCCAACACCATTTATGAAACAGGGAATCCTTTCCCCATTGCTTGTTTTTGTTAGGTTTGTCAAAGATCAGATGATTGTAGATGTGTGGTGTTGCCTCCAAGGCCTCTGTTCTGTTCCATTGGTCTATGTCTCTGTTTTGGTACCAGTACCATGCTGTTTTGATTATTGTGGCCTTGTAGTATAGTTTGAAGTCAGGCAGCATGATGCCTCCAGCTTTGTTCTTTTTGCTTAGGATTGTTTTGGCTATGCGGGCTCTTTTTTGGTTCCATATGAAGTTTGAAGTGGTTTTTTCCAGTTCTGTGAAGAAGGTCATTTGTAGCTTGATGGGGATAGCATTGAATCTATAAATTACTTTGGGCAGTATGAGCATTTTCTTGATATTCATTCTTCCCAACCATGAGCATGGAATGTTTTTCCATCTGTTTGTGTCCTCTCTTATTTCTTTGAGCAGTGGATTGTAGTTCTCCTTGAAGAGGTCCTTTACATCCTTTGTTAGTTGTATTTCTAGGTATTTTATTCTTTTGGTAGCAATTGTGAATTGGAGTTCGCTTTTGATTTGGCTCTCTGTTTGTCTGTTATTGGTATATAGGAATGCTTGTGATTTCTGCACATTGATTTTGTATCCTGAGAATTTGCTGAAGTTGCTTATCAGTTTAAGGAGATTTGGGGCTGAGACGACGGGGTCTTCTAAATATACAATCATGTCGTCTGCAATTAGAGACAATTTGACTTCCTCCTTTCCTATATTTCCTTTATTTCTTTTTCTTTCCTGATTGCTCTGGCTAGAACTTCCAATAATATATTGAACAGGAGTGGTGAGAGAGGGACAAACCAGTAAATCGGGAAGAAATGGATAAATTCCTGGACACTTGCAGTCTCCCAAGACTAAACCAGGAAGAAGTTGAAACCTGAATAGACCAATAACAAGGGCTGAAGTTGAGGCAGCAACTAATAGCCTACCAACCAAAAAAAGTCGAGGTCCAGATGGGTTTACAGCTGAATTCCACCAGATGTACAAAGAGGAGCTGGTTCCATTCCTTCTGAAACTATTCCAAACAATACAAAAGGAGGGAATCCTCTCTAACTCATTTTATGAGACGGACATCATCCTGATACCAAAACCAGGCAGAGACTCAACTAAAAAAGGAAACCAGGCCAATATCCACGATGAACATTAATGCAAAAATCTTCAATAAAATACTGGCAAACCAAATGCAGCAGCAAATCCAAAATCTTATCCATCGTGATCAAGTAGGCTTCATCCCTGGGATGCAAGGCTGCTTCAATATAAACAAGTCTCTAAACGTAATCCATCACATAAACAGAACCAAAGACAAAAACCACATGATTATCTCAATAGATGCAGAGAAGGCCTTTGACAAAATTCAACAGCCCTTTATGCTAAAAACCCTCAATAAACTAGGTATCGATGGAACATATCACAAAATAATAAAAGCTATTTATGACAAACCCACAGCCAATATCATACTGAACGGGCAAAAACTGGAAGCATTCCCTTTGAAGTCTGGCACAAGGCAAAAGCTTTTTAACTTAATGTGATCCCATTTGTCCATTTTTGCTGTTTACCTGTGCTTCTGGGGTATTACTACTCAACAGATCTTTGCCCAGTCAAATGTCCTGGAGAGTTTCCCCAGTGTTTTCTTATAGCAATTTCACAGTTTGAGGTCTTAGATTTAAAGCTTTGATCCATTTTGATTTGATTTCGTATATGGCAAGAGATAGGAGTCTAGTTTTATTTTTTTGCATATGGCTGTTCAGTGTTCCAAGTACCATTTATTGAAGAGACTGTTCTTTCTCCAGGTTATACTCTTGACAACTTTATAAACAATGAGTTCACTATAGATGCATGGATTTATTTTCGGGTTCTCTATTCTGATCCATTAGTCTGTGTGTCTCATTCTATGCCACTATTATGCTGTTTTGATTACTATAGCTCTATAGCATAATTTGAGGTTAGGTAAGTGATTCCTCCAGTTTTGTTCTTTTTGCTCAGCATAGCCTTGGCTGTTTTAGGTATCTTGTGGTCCCATATAACTTTTAGAAGTTGTTTTTTCCATTTCTGTGAAGAATATCGTAGGTATTTTGATACGAATTGCATTGAATCTGCAGATTGCATTGGGTAGTATGGACATATTAACAATATTGATTAGTTCAATCCATGAACATCGAATATCTTTCCATTTTGTGTGTGTGTGTGTGTGTGT